>JBBGZY010000722.1:0-260000 GCA_037952925.1 Lithobates clamitans | reverse complement strand
TAGTACTTAGAACACAGCAGGAGGAAGATGAAAAACTGTTCTCCAAACTGTGGCCCCTTGCTTTCCTTTATCCGGCCCTTGGACCACTATTCCATCCACTGACACCAACAATGGGGCATAATTCCTGTAGCTGACACCAACAATGGGGCATTATTTCTTCCAATGACACCATCAAAAGGGCACTATTCCTCCCACTGACAACAGCGATGGGGCACTGTTCCTTCTATTGATACCAACAATGGGGCACAATTCCTCCCACTAAGACCAACAATGGGCCACTATTCCTCCCACTGACACCAATGATGGGCCACTATTTCTCCCACTGACACCAACCATGGGCCACTATTCCTCCCACCGACACCAACCATGGGCCACTATTCCTCCCACTGACACTAGTGATGGGCCACTCCCCCCCTGACACCAATGACGATGAGCCACTATTCCTCTCTCTGACACCAGTGATGGGCCACTAATCCTCCCACTGACACCAGTGATGAGCCATTATTCCTCCCACTGACACTAGGGATGGGCCACTATTCCTCCCACTGACACCAGTGATGGGCCGCTATTCCTCCCACTGACACCAGTGATGGGCCGCTATTCCTCCCACTGACACCAGTGATGGGCCGCTATTCCTCCCACTGACGCCAGGGATGGGCCACTATTCCTCCCACTGACCCCAGCAATGGGCCACTTCCCCCTAGCCCACTGACACCAGCGATGGGCCACAATTCCTCCCACTAACACCAGCGATGGGCCACTATTCCTTTCACTGACACCAGCGATGTGCCACTCCCCCCCCCCCCCCCCACTGGCACCAATGATGGGCCACTGGCACCAATGATGGGCCACTTCCCCCCACTGACCCCAATGATGGGCCTCTATTCCTCCCACTGACAACACTGATGGGCCACTATTCCTCCCACTGACACCAACAATGGGCTATTCCTTCCACTGACACCAACGATGGGAAATTAGGTTGTGGGCAAGTTGGGTGGCTGTGTCCATGGGCTTTGGGCTTTTGTCTATAACATCAGTTTGAGATGATTCTGAGATTATTTAGAATTCATTGACAGGAGCAGTAGACCTCCAGGAAAGCAAAATATAGGCTGGTTAAACTTCAGCTTTGAAAATACAGACATCTAGGAAATCAAATCTATATTTTTTGTGTTTCCTACAGATGGATCCATTAACAAAAACCCACCAGAATGTCCTTGTCCTCCATCATCCGAGGTGTCCACACAGACAAGCTGTAGAAGCTTCCAGGTTTATCAGGTAGCAGGACTCTTAGGATCATACTAAATATAAATTTGATTGTACAATGAAACTCACACAAATTGTTTGGTGTAATGTATTATTTATTATTTTATCCAAGTGATTGCTTTGTAAAATTAATATTATCCAAATAAATTTGGCTTTTTCCCATTAAAAAAAAATATAAATTTGAATTAATATGATCTGTGCATTGATTTGGGGGATATGACAAAGCCTTTATCTGTTTAGTTGATATAATACCTGTATTCTTTATTTCAGGCTGCAGATTTGCTTAATATTAAAATCTTTGTTAAAGAAGAAGAGGATGAATCTTCTCCAGAGATCAGCACTGGTGAGTACTAAGCACTAAATCCAGAAAGGAGTCCCAGATTCTCCATGTCCTCAGACAGTATACAGTATCAGCGAGACAATATGTGCCCAGTGTCAGAATTCTGTCAACTGATTGTATAAATTAAACATTTTGACAAAATGTTTAAGGCAATAATTTGGCGCAATATGGCCCAAAGTGGATATCATACTATAACACTTACTGTATATGGGGTTTTTGGACATCCCATTCCAAACCCATGACCATCAACATGGAGTTGGCTCTCCTTTTGCATCTTTAGCAGCCTCCACTCATCTGAGAAAGCTTTCCCCAAGATTTAGGAGTGTGTCTGTGGGAATTTGTGCCCATTCTGCCTATGGAGAATTTCCGGGGTCAGGTACAGATGTTGGATGGGATGACCTGGCTCGCAACTTGCGTTCCAGTTCATCCCAAAGGTGTTCAGAGAGGTTGAGGTCAAGGCTCTCTGCAGGCCATTTGAGTTTCTCTATACCAAAGGTGTGAAGCCATGTCTTTTTAAAGCTGCCTTTGTGCACAGGGGCACAGTCATGCTGGAACTGTTGCCACAAGGTTATAAGTGTACAATTGTCTAAAATATCTTTGTATGCTGGAGCATTAGCAGTACCTTCACCGGAAACTCATGAGCTCAATAATCTGAAGTGCTGACTAAATATTTAGTTCATATAGGTTGGTGTGATCGTCAGGTGTCCACAAATGTTTGGCCATAAAGTGTATTTCCAAAGTATTTCCCCTAAGGTCTTTGTTTAATAATACCTGTTCTTTTCTCCTTTCTTATTTCCTCCAGATGGCCAACATGAAACCCATACCTTGACCTCAATGGACACTGAAGGAGAAGACGCTTCCAAATCAATAACATCTCGTAACGCCCGTAAAGGCGATGAATCGGCTTCATGTTCTAAGTGCGGGAAGTGTTACAGCCGGAGGTCAAGCCTCCTCAGACACATCCAGACTGTCCACCTGGGAGAGAAACCATATTCATGTTCCGAATGTGGCAAGTGCTTTGACCAGAACTCCAATCTCATTAAGCACCAGAGAGTTCACACAGGGGAGAAGCCATTCTCCTGTTCGATCTGCGGAAAGCGATTTGGAGAAAAGTCAAATGTCGTTCTCCATGAAAGGACCCACACAGGAGAGAAGCCATATTCCTGCTTTGAGTGTGGCAAATGTTTTGCCCAGAAGGCTTCCTTGGACTCCCACCAAAGGACTCACACAGGCGAGAAACCGTTTTCCTGTCTCGAATGTGGCAAACATTTCACCAACAAGAGAACGCTCATTAGCCACCGTAGGATTCACTCGGGTGAGAAGCCCTATGAATGTTCCATATGTGGGAAGTGCTTCACCGACAAGTCAGACATGGTGAAGCATAAGCGGATCCATACAGGTGACTATCCCTATATGTGCTCCGAATGCGGCAAAGGCTTCATCGCCAGGTCCGTCTTTATCATTCATGAAAAGATGCACTCTGGAGAGAAGCCCTATTCCTGCTCGGAATGTGGAAAAGGTTTCACCAAGAAACAACATCTCATGGACCACATGAGACTTCATACGGGGGAGAAACCATTTTCCTGTCCGGACTGCGGCAAGTTCTTCAGGCAGAAATCGGGGCTGGCCAAGCATCGGAGGAAAATGCACAGGATAGAAGTGCCCATTATCTGAGCTGTCAGTCAAAACAAGAGTCCTGTCTTCATGAAAGCAATGGCTTGCAGGTCCCCCCTTTAGTTTTTGTACAGAAATCAAATTGGGTGTCCTGCCCAAATACAAACTGCTTGCTTTACCCCATAGATTCCCCAAGTGGGTCTAATCTTTCTTTTTTAAATTAATGATTATAGTAACATGGCAGGAATCCAATGGAGCAAATGTTGGCATTTTTACCGAGCCTCCATATAGGACATTCACAGCTCTCATTTCTAAGGGGGGTTTGGAGAAAGTCTCTAACCAAGTTCAACATGGTGGAATATCTTGAAATTCTTGATGGTTCCTGTTGACCCAATTCCACTTACACACCTCCGGCTTCCTTATATTGGTTGAGTTGATGACGGCAGTTGGACCTCGTATGAAAGGAGGAGCTGGCATCTGATGTCACCATCTTTCATGATCCAATGTAAGGAACCTATCTATTCTGTAAGGTACGAACATGACCCCCGTAATACAGATGCTAAGGAAATCCTTGTACCTACAGACCTGAAAACATTTTAAACTTTTCTGATCTCCTCTTTAAACATTCTGATGGACTCGTATTGAAGCACAATTTTTTGAGGTTTAAAGGCTGTTTTTTTTCTAAATTCCAGCTCCCCTGTGTACCAATAGGTCACAACAGCTAGCCTAGCGTTTTTGGTTTGCAATTGTAGTTTAGCCCTATGGACTTAAATGCGTGGGTTTGACAGGCGGTGCCACCTGTCAACTTGACATACTGTACTGTGTTAAATTTGCCACAGCCACAAGTATCATGGCTGTGGCATGTGAGCAGCCCCCTCCGGCTGTATATAAGGCTTTAAGTGGGAGGTGGTAAAACTACATCTAAATCCCCCATTTTTACTGCCCTCTGGCCATCTTTGTGAAAAAGGACTTAAATGGGTTTCATTGTTAAAGCAAAGCCTCAATGCCATGGCATGTGTACAGCCCTGAGTGGCTACATGCCCTTCAGTGGTATGCAGGCGTGGGTCAGCCACCTGCTATAATCTGTCACCCGTGGAGATTTTTTTTACATTTCTGCTATGAGCCTGTTTTTTGGCAATACCGGGGATAGCAAATACAAATGGGGGTAGATTTATAAAGAAAATTGCAGATCTATTTGCCCTGCTAAACTGCACATATATTTGTTCTGCGTGAATTCCAGAAAATCAAATGTCACTAGGCTATTTACTTTCCAGATCAAATGTTATTCATTCGTAAGTGTTTCAGGAAACTACCCCTAGATGGAGCAGACATTATAGAACAGTGATGGTGAACCTTGGCACCCCAGATGTTTTGGAACTACATTTCCCATGATGTTCATGCACTTTGCAGTGTAGTTGAGCACCATTGGAAATGTAGTTCCAAAACATCTGGGGTGCCAAGGTTCGCTATCACTGTTATAGACCATAAGTATTTCTTATGATCATCAGCTCCATCTAGTGTCCATAATGTGGTATTTTCCTGATTTAAACTATTAAACAAGAACATTCAACCTGGATAGAAAATTGGCTAATAACATTTGATTTTCTGGAATTCGGAACGAGCACATGTACATGCAGTTTTCGCACACGCAGCTCTGCACATTTTATTAAATACACCCCCTATCCATGACAAGCAAGGCTTTCTTTTGCTCAGATAGTTTAGCAAAAATGGTTTTATTTCTGCACAATCCATAGATTGGACAGTAACAAAACTAAAAATAAAAACACTTTTCTTCTTTGATCAGTATTACTTTAAAAAATATATATGTACAATGCTTTGGAAAAGTATTCACACCCCTTGAGATTTTATCATGATACAACCAGAAAGGTAAATGTATTTTATTGGGATTTTATGTGATGGATCAACACAAAGTGACACATAATTCGTGAAGTGGGAGGAAAATTATATATGATTTTCAATATTTTTTTCTAAATAAATATGTGAAAAGTGTGGTGTACATTTGTATTCAGCCCCCCAAGTCAATACTTTGTAGAACCACCTCTCACTGCAATTACAGCTGCAAGTCTTTTTGGGGATGTCTCTACCAGCTTTGCACATATAGAGAGTGACATTTTTGCTCATTCTTCTTTGCAAAATAGCTCAAGCTCTATCAGATTGGATGGAGAGCGTCTGTGAACAGAAATTTTCAAGTCTTGCCACAGATTCTCAATTGTATTTAGGTCTGGACTTTGACTGGGCCATTCTAACACATAAATATGCTTTGATGTAAACCATTTCATTGTAGCTCTGGCTGTATGTTTAGGGTCGTTGTCCTGCTGGAATGTGAACCTCCGCCCCAGTCTCAAGTCTTGCAGACTCTAACATGTTTTCTTCTAAGATTGCCCTGTATTTAGTTCCATCCATCTTCCCATCAACTCTGACCAGCTTCCCTGTCCCTGCTGAAGAAAAGCATCCCTACAACTTAATGCTGCCACCACCATGTTTCACGGTGGGATGGTGTGTTCAGGGTGATGTGCAGTGTTAGATTTCTGCCACACATAGCGTTTTGCTTTTAGGCCAAAAAGTTCCATTTTGGTCTCATCTGACCAGAGCACCTTCTTCAACGTGTTTGCTGTGTCCCCCACATGGCTTCTCACAAACTGCAAGTGTGACTTCTTTTGGCTTTCTTCCAACAATGACTTTCTTCTTGCCACTCTTCCATAAAGGGCAGATTTGTGGAGTGCATGACTAATGGTTGTCCTGTGGACAGATTCTCCCACCTGAGCTGTGGATCTTTGCAGCGCCTCCATAGTTACCATGGGCCTCTTGGCTGCTTCTCTGATTAATGCTCTCCTTGCCCGGCCTGTCAGTTTAGGTGGACGGCCATGTCCTGGTAGGTTTGCAGTTGTGCCATACTCTCCATTTTCAGATGATGCATTGAACAGTGTTCCATGAGATGTTCAAAGCTTGGGATATTTTTTTTATAACCTAACCCCGCTTTAAACTTCTCCACAACTTTATCCTTGATCTGTCTGGTGTGTTCCTTGGCCTTCATAATGCTGTTTGTTCACAAATGTTCTCTAACAAACCTCTGAGGGCTTCACAGAACAGCTGTATACTGAGATTAAATTACACACAGTTGGACTCTATTTACTAATTAGGTGACTTCTGAAGCAATTGGTTCCAGTGGATTTTAGTTAGGGATATCAGAGTAAAGGGCGCTGAATACAAATGCACACCACACACTTTTCAGATATTTATTTGTAAAAAAAATGAAAACCATTTATTATTGTCCTTCCACTTCACAATTATGTGGCACTTTGTGTTGGTCCATCACATAAAATACATTTACGTTTTTGGTTGTAACGTGACAAAATGCGGAAAATTTCAAGGGGTATGAATACTTTTTCAAGGCACTGTATATTGATATTGTAAATAAAAAGTAGTCATTGTATGCTGTAATTTATCCTGTTTGAAATGAAACTAAAACTATAAATCTGGTACAAAGTATTGCAAAGTTATTTACAAATGAAATAAAGGCTCTTTTTTAAATTTTGTATTTTTTTTTTTTATATGCAACAATAAAAAAAAAACAGTTAAAGCAGAACTTTACTCATCTTCAATCCAGTGATGCACCATCTTGGAACTCCCTACTGGCTGCTCACATCTTCGGGTGGCCGGCTTCCAGGTCTCAATCGCCAGCTGCCGTCATTGGCTGTGCCGAGAGGACATCAGTCCCGTGCCGGCGCTGGGGTTACATTAGTTTCAGCATTGCCGAATATGTGCAGTGAGCTGCTTGTGTGTGTTTCTAGCCTGCCTATTCTCCTTTTCCTCTTCTGTACGTTGATAACATAAGGGTGGTCCATAAGCCAGGCCCTCTGGTCAAAAGCCTTGTCCTGCCTCAACTCCAGCAGCCTGTAGACATTGGCTTTCATATCTCCAGTGAAAAACTTGTGCTTTCTAAACACCACCAGCCTGTAGACACAGGCACTCTTATCTTTGAGAAGGCCTTGTTTTTCCTAAACACCTCTAGCCTGCAACTTCAAGTTCTCATATCTCCGAAGATGGCCTTGTGCTTTCTAAACACCACCAACCTGTAGACACAGGCACTCTTATCTTTGTGGAAGCCCTTGTTCGTCCTGAACATGACCAGCCTGTAGACACAGGCATTCTTATCTTGGAGGAAGCCCTTGTTCGTCTTGAACATGACCAGCCTGTAGACACAGGCACTCTTATCTTTGAGGAAGCCCTTGTTCGTCCTGAACATGACCAGCCTGTAGACACAGGCACTCTTATCTTTGAGGAAGCCCTTGTTCGTCTTGAACATGACCAGCCTGTAGACACAGGCACTCTTATCTTTGAGGAAGCCCTTGTTCGTCTTGAACATGACCAGCCTGTAGACACAGGCATTCTTATCTTTGAGGAAGCCCTTGTTCGTCTTGAACATGACCAGCCTTTAGACACAGGCATTCTTATCTTTGAGGAAGCCCTTGTTCGTCCTGAACATGACCAGCCTGTAGACACAGGCACTCTTATCTTTGAGGAAGCCCTTGTTCGTCTTGAACATGACCAGCCTGTAGACACAGGCATTCTTATCTTTGAGGAAGCCCTTGTTCATCCTGAACATGACCAGCCTGTAGACACAGGCTCTCATAACTTGGAGGAAGCCCTTGTTCGTCCTGAACATGACCAGCCTGTAGACACAGGCACTCTTATCTTTGAGGAAGCCCTTGTTCGTCCTGAACATGACCAGCCTGTAGACACAGGCTCTCATAACTTCGAGGAAGGCTTTGTTTTTCTTAAACCACCACCAGCCTGTAGACATGAGCTCTTCTATCTTCCAGCAAGGCCTGCCTGGTCATCACCAGGCTGTAGCCACCATAGTGTGATTTGGAGGATAAAAAAAGTGCTGAATTTGTCTAATGTCCGCAAGACCTTCCATAAACAAATGAAGCCGCACACTGACTGACATCACAATGTTTGCCAATTTATTCCACAGTCAACAGGCATAAAAAAATGCTCTTCACAGTTCTCTACGAATAGGCCTATTGAGAGATGTGTGTTAGAGGAAGTCATCTCTGTACAAGGACTACCATTGTGGTTGTCGTGACTGATCACACATCACTGATGTGCAGCTGTCCTTCATTTCTTCAGTGTGTGGGAAGCACGGAAGGCTTCATTTCAGCCTTGGCATCTGGAGTTCAGAAGACAGCGGGAGAGCTGGTTATGAGAGTCAAAGATGGTGTGTTATTTCTTCAAACACAGGATCCTTCATACTGGCACAGGCAATGCACGGCTAGGTACTAGATGTCCCTGAAGCCTGATTAGTAGGGTTCCTTGCAATTCAATGAAGGACCAGTCTGGGTTGGCTGAACTACTACCTGCCTATGTGTGGGTCCTGTCTACATGCCTTTTAAAGTATAACTAAAGATTTTTTTTTAGCTTTGGATAGAATGGAGAGGGATTAGAACCCCTGTCAGTTTTTATTGCTGTCTGTGCCTCCATTAAGGAGATTCACCCTCACTATTTGTCCTGTTCACCATTATCATTAAAAGTGAAAGTAAAGAAAATCCAAAATTTTGGGTTGTCACCAAAAAAGTAATAAAGGGGAAATCTTCCAATGGGGACACTAATTCTGGTGACCTGATGGACCCCAAGGGATCCCCTTAATTTGCAGGGATTTCTTCGCACTTCCTGTTTGGCTGTGGGACAGGAAGTGAGGGGAAATCTCCCCAATGGGACACAAATGGTGAAACAAAAAAAATCTGATAGGGGCTATAACCCTTCCTTACTCTATCCAAAATGAAAAAAAAAAAGTTTTGCTTATAGTTTATACGTCTATAAGATTGATTAGGCAAGATGCACTATATTACCAAAAGTATTGGGATGCCTACCTTTACATGCACATAAACTTTAAAGGCATCCCAGTCTTAGTCTGTAGGGTTCAATATTGAGTTGGCCCAACCTTTGCAGCTGTAACAGCTTCAACTCTTCTGGGAAGGCTGTCCACAAGGTTTAGGAGTGTGTTTATGGGAATGTTTGACCATTCTTCCAGAAGCACATTTGTGAGGTCAGGCACTGATGTGGACGAGAAGGCCTGGCTCGCAGTCTCCACTCTAATTCATCCCAAAGGTGTTCTATCGGGTTGAGGTCAGGACTCTGTGTAGGTCAGTCAAGTTCCTCCACCCCAAACTTGCTCATCCATGTCTTTTTGGACCTTGCTTTGTGCACTGGTGCGCAGTCATGTTGGAACAGCCCCAAACTGATCCCACAAAGTTGGGAGCATGAAATTGTCCAAAATGTCTTGGTATTAAGAGTTCCCCTCTCTGGAACTAAGGGGTCAAGCCCAACCCCTGAAAAACAACCCAACACCATAATCCCCCCCCCCCCCCCCCGCTGCTTGAGACTGTTTCCCAAGGGACTTTTATTATCCTCTTTTTACCACCCTTAACCCCCCCCCATCATGGCATTCACACCGCCTCTTAATCCAGCATCATACAACTGCAGGGGCTTTAACACCCCGGAGAAGCGCAACCGCTATTACACTACCTGGAGTACTTGATTCCTGTATTGATGATAATGGCCGCTTTATATTTCTCAAACTGAAACTAAATAATTTTCTCTTCACAGTGGATAAAATCTATACTCCCAACACGGACCAGGCTTGTTTTCTTTCTACCACTCTCACCTCTCTCTTTTGGGGGTTCCTGTGTCATCGACGAAGGTGATTTTAAGGTCGCTCTGTACCCACATCTTCGCTCTCCCACATCAAATCCCTTTTACATTCCCACCACTTCGTAGACATCTGGCGCGTACACCATCCCACAGAAAAAGATTACAGCTATTTCTCCATAGCCCACAACTCCTACAGATGATTGGATTCATCTCACAATCCCTCCTCAATACTCCCCTACAAACCTCCCTGGGACACGCCTTATGGTCTGACCACTCCCCTGTTTACCTGTCTTTTGCCCGCCCCCCACAATCTCGTAGAGGGGCATCTTGGCGTCTCAATGACAATCTACTCCAGGACTCAGTGTGTATTGCTGAAGTTACCAAGGCGATTCAACACTTTAGGTCTGATCACTCCTCTGACACCACCACCCCACTTATTCAATGGGAGGCCCTGAAATGTGTGGTCCGAGGCGTACTCATACAAAATGGCTCTTGGTTAAAAAAGATTAGATGGGGCGAATTCTGACGCCTCCTGACCACCATTTCGGAACTGGATTCCCTCCACAAACAAACTTTAGAACCATCTACTTTTGTCACCTTATCGAACGCTTGCCGCGACCTCCTCCAACTGCTAGACTCCCACTATTTGATAGCTAGGGACCGAGCCCGCAATTACCATTACTCCATAGCCAATAAGTGTGGCCAACACCTGGCAGGGGTCATTCACCTTAGACCCCCCCCCCCCCCCCGCCATTCTATCCCCTTCATCACCAAAACAAACCAGACTAAGGTCTTTAATACAAAACGCATATCCACCCCATTCAGGGACTTTTAATCCCAGTTATACAATCTCACATAAACAGCTCCACACAGCCCTACATCTTCCTCCCAGGACCCAATGTAGGCCTACATAACAGAAATGGCGCTACCCACAATTGATCCCCAGGAATCTTCGGACCTGGACAGACCCTCGGCGGAACCAGAATTTCTGGGTGCCATCAAGGGACTAAAACTAGGCAAATGTCCTGGCCAAAACGGCTATACCCTTATGATTTTACAAAACATTTGCACCTCTGCTAACGCCATTCCTGGCTAGGGCCTTCAATGTCATCGACAACACTCCCCTCCCCTCCAGAGATCCCCTATTGGCTAACGTATCCATCCTTCTAAAGCCCAGTAAAAATCCCTCTCAACAAAGTAGCTACCGCCCCATATCCTTATTAAATATAGACCTAAAACTGTTCGCAAAGGTCCTTGCCAACCGCCTGGTTGGTTTTGTCCCGGGCAAGGAAGCCTGAGACAACACGACTAAAAGCATACACCTCATTTCCTATATCCAATGTCACCGCCAACAGGCATGTCTCCTGTCTTTTGATGATGCCGAAAAGGCATTTGACCGAGTCAACTGGCATTTTCTGCGACTTTCCCTAGAACAAATATGTCATGGATCTCCTTTCATCTCCAAAATCATGTCTCTTTACTCACACCCCTCTGCATTGGTCTTGGTGAATAGTACTTTATCAGAGGCGTTCGACATATCCAATGGCACCCATCAAGGATGCCCCCTCTCCCCGCTTCTATTTGTTATTGTAATTGAACACCTGGTGTGTGCCATCCGTCAAAATGCCTCTATACAAGGAATCAAAACACCCTCCGAACACCATAAACTATGTCTTTACGCGGACGATTTATTAATCTACGCTCGACAACCCCACACAACCCTACCCTCACTCTTTTCTGAATTCAAACGCTTTGGCTTAATTTTAAGCTCAACATCTCCAAAACAGAGGCCCTCAACATATCCCTATCCACATCAACCATGTCCTCGCTTCGCTCCAACTATTCCTTTCAATGGCAGACCAAAGGCATCTCCTACCTGGGCCCAACGATCCCTGTCAATCTCTCTAATCTCTTTACACTAAACTATATCCCTCTCCTTTCCCGTCTCCGAAATGACTTGGCGTCTAGAGTGGTTCCCATGACCTTTTCAAAAAGCCTCAGTCATGATTGAGCAGGATCTGTCCCCTGTCGATCTACGGGCTCTCCTCTGTGGCTACAAGGGCAGCCTCCCCCACTTATCATGCTCCTCACTTCTAACCATAGCTGTCCTTATACTCTGGTATAGGAGAGGGCTGTGCAAGATTCTTTCCTTGGATCCATCCCCCTTATCATCTCTATTCGACAATCCGGCCTTCCCACAAGGCATAGGGACCCATACACTTAGTTCATTTCACCATTCCTCATGGCCTCAGGCACACACCTTCATCCACCCGGGAACCGGGTCCCCGATCGTCCCTGAGGGGACGCGGGACTGACTCACTTCCTTACACCTAACAAGCTTTACAAAACATCTATTCCTCTCATCTCAGATCCACCGCCCACTCTCTGAATTCAAACATCTAAGTTCCTTTCAAGAGCTACCCAGGCACCTACTCTCCCACATTTACAGCTTAATTCAGGCCCTCACCCAAAATTACCTACCCACTTACACCAGGATGTGGTCGGAAGACCTGGGAAAAACCCTCTCCAGAGCGGAATGGCAGATTGCGTTCCATTTCGCACACAAGTCCTCCATTTCCTGTTACTCACAAGAGAAGAACTTCAAGATTCTGTCCAGATGGTACAGGGACCCTGCTACACTACAAAAAATATTCCAATCTACCTCATCCTCCTGCTGGCGATGCAATACAGCCACGGGCACTTATCTTCATGTCTGGTGGGAGTGTGATCGGATACGACCCTTCTGGAAACAGGTATTTCAGGTATAACATAGAAGGAGAGAAATTGGGACTTTTAAAGCGCACACATATACAAAATTTAGAAAAATAGAAATTTTTTATTGAATTAAAAGCACATATGTGAAAAAAGGAGTAAAACCACAGTACATCAGTAACAAATAACAACAGAAGTAAATTGTCTCTCTACATGTTTCGCCGTTCTTGGCTTCTTCAGGAGATTCTGTTACAATAAACTCTGTGTGTATAGACTGATCACTATAATAGAGAAATATACAGATCAATATAATAGATATTTCAGGTATATGATAAAATATATGAAGAATCTTTGCAACTGACCCCTGAGATAGCCCTTCTCTCCATGCTACCAGGATCAATAGCCTCCTTGTCTCTTACGCTTCTTTCTATCAGCGGCCCGACAAGTCATACCCCTTTTTTGGAATACAACCACTACCCCCCCCCCCCCCCCCCCGCTATCTCTTTGGGTCTCCACGATGAATGACATCATGAGAATGGAGGAGATGTTAGCGCTCGACAATGACACCTACGACAAATATAAAGGTTTATGGCCTGTCTGGTTGCGACTCTCCTCCTCAGATGCCCTGGCTGACATGCTCCCTGTCTCCCCGAGTCCAGCTCCACCTTTACCGTGATCTCTACCCAACATAAAGGGATGACCCTCAACTGTCAAGTCAATGTCTTTCTGTCCCAGTCTCTCCCAGCAGATCCCCTCCTCCCCCCTCTCCCAATTCTTTCTTCTTTGTCTTCCTTCCCCCTTTCTTTCTTCCTTATGCTCCCTAATTGTTTGACATAAACTGAATGTATGATTATACACAAAATCTCAGGCGCAAGTGCTTCTGTAGGCGGTAGCCATTTGGTACGCTCGTTGCCACTTTTCTTAAACTGATATGTCAATTGTGTTTCTGATATATTGTTTATTCTACCAATAAAAATATTTTCAACCCTAAAATTAAACAGTCAGACGGATTTTTAAATAGTGTATTTCACTATAAAAGCTCAGTTTACTCTTAAAAATAACTGTGAAATGCATGACACTGGTAGGTGTAACAAGATGTTCGCTTGCCGCCTTCTCACTGTATCCTAACTGTGGACGAGTGCGGGGTGTAGCAAGATGGTGGCGTCGGAACGTCACTTCCGTTACAAAATCTGATGGGTCACCAAATCTGATGAAACGTGTGGCACTAAAGCCACCACTAGAGGGCAAACGTGTGCTGTATAAGAGGAAGAGGTCCTGGAAGGACGGTGGCCATTTTGTTGTAGTCCAATATATTATTTACATTCAAACTAGTTGCACAGATTTTCCAGTTCTACCAGCAAGCATTTGATTATGACAAATGTATTATTAAGGTTGTAAAATATATAAAATATGAATTGATAATAATTATTGCATACCAGTTTTCAGCAGTGTAAGTCATTTGGGAGAACAGAGGGGGCTCTAGATGTCTCTAGATCACAGTAACACCTCTTTGCTTACCACTTTAAACAGAAAGTTAATACAAAGAGAGTTACTTATGTTGAGGTATAGAATGGGGTTCGTTTACTAAAATTAAAGAGTGCAAAATCTGGTGCAGCTGTGCATGGTAGCTATTGATCTTCTAACTTTAGCTTGTTCAATTAAGCTTTGAAAAAAAACAAACTGGAAGCTGATTGGCTTCTGTGAACAGCTGCACCAGATTTTGCACTTTTAGTAAATCAACCCCAGTGTCCTCGGCACAGGGAGCGGCCATTTTTTTGTAGCCCAGAAAAGGAGTTAATGCTTTCAAGCAGTGGCAGAATTCTGTAGGCATGGTGTGATGCTGTAGAGTGTGTATGCAGTGAGGAGGAGGTAATAATGACTTTTATTATGAGAAAAGGGGGTTCCAGCATGCTCTATGGATGGGGGGCCTTGTTACCCGATCTGTAAGTTATGACAGGGTTGTGGGGAAGATTTGCTGCTAAAACCAGAGCCAGTCATGGTGTAGCAGTATAAAACTGAAGTTAAATTATCATACGATGCCTCTTATACGTTTTAGGGTGAACCTCTGACTTATTCTTGCCCCTCTATATTGTCCAAGTGTCCCCTGTGAAAGGGGTAGATGTTGGCTGGAAATGTGTTGTGGGAGATGGTTAGTTTGTTGCCCAACATCTCACAGAACAAGGTATTTACTTCCCGACTGGGTCAAATTCGGATGGCATACGCACTCCTAAGTTGTAGATGTGAGTCGGAGTTCCCCTTTAGGGAACCCATAATTGTCCGTAGTACCCCACGACAGTCGTTGCTGGGCCGGGTTTAGTATTTTTGAGGGAGGAGGCTGAAAGAGAAGTTGCGCACAGGGGGAGAGTTGCTAAACCTGGTGCACTCAGAATCTGGTGCAGCTGTGCATAGTAACCAATCAGCTTCCAACTTCAGCTTGTTCAACTGAGCATTGACAATAAAACCTGGAAGCTAATTGGTTACTATTCAGAGCTGCACTGAATTCTGTGTGCACCAGTTTTAGTAAATTCCCCCCATAGTGTCAGGTGGCGCTAAGCCAGTGAGCCACAATGCTGGTCTGTGGACATAGCCATGATGGACCATATACACACCCGAAAATCCTGTTCATGTGGTGCGGCAGATGAATCACAAATCATTGAGTCCTTTTTAGAGGCCACCAGATGTTCCAAGAGAGCTGGAGAGTGTGCTCCTCCAATGGCCACAATACAAAAAACTGGTTGGGTGCCTACTTTAAATGTATAGGCTGATTGGCTCCTGGGATTTGCATTTCCCTTATTTATGTTTTCTCTTCTTAGTATTGTATTAAGTAACATCTTTATTATTGAAGGGTTGCTATCGTGGTGATTCCATTCCAGGCCCCCATCTTCAAGGATGAAGAAGAAGCTGAGTCACATTAGTGAGGAAATATTAAATCTCACCCTGGAGATCATCTACCTGCTGACCGGAGAGGTGAGGAGGATTCTGGGAGGTCACATGACATCACTCTTATCTCTATTAATAAAACACAGACCTGACCAGAGAGGTGAGAAGGATTCTGGGAGGTCACATGACATCACTCTTATATTAATCACACATCAAATCTGAGCGGTGATAGGTGTTATAAGAAAGGAAGCCATGTTTCTGCTAGATCAGGGGTCTCAAACTGGTGGCCTCCAGTTGTCGCAGAACTACATTTCACATGAGGCATTGCAAGGCTGACGGTTACAAGCATAACTCCCATAGACAGAGGCATGATGGCCGCCAGTTTGAGTCCCCTCTGCTAGATACTTATTTTATCTCATTTTGTAGGCTTATGGACCCATAATGAAAACAAATTATGATCCCCCACCTCCCTCCCTGACAGCTGAAAGGAACAACAGCAAAGAGATTCTAGAAGTCACCCAGAAGATCATGGAGCTGCTGACGGGAGAGGTGAGCGGTGCCGGGAATTCTGGGATATTCTCCAGTAACAGACAAGGGATGTGTCTGGATGATGACTGTATCATTGTGTGTGTCAGGTTCCTATAAGGTGTCAGGATGTCACTGTCTATTTCTCCATGGAGGAGTGGGAGTATATAGAGGGACATAAGGATCCATACAAGGACATCATGATGGAGAACCGGCCGCCCCTCACATCACCGGGTAAGAGGAGACTTTCATTTCTTGTAAAGGAGAGAAGAGTATTGAAGATCCACCTAGACACACACATCCGCTGATATAAAGATATAGAAACGCCTCATACACACAATTGGATTTTCGGCAGGGAATTGTTTGATGACAGACTGTCTAAAATCCGAACGTTAGTATGCTCCTTCAGACAATTGTTGTCCAACTTTCGGCCAACAAATGTTGGATGGCAGGCTCGTAAATTTTCAACGGACAACTGTCTGTTGTCAGATTTTTGTATCGTCTGTACACAAATCCGTCACACAAAAGTCCAAACACGCATGCTCAGAATCAATGCTCACCAAACACGTCACTAGCAGAAGGTGCCCAAAGGGTTCAGCTTGTTCAATTAAGCTTTGACAATAAAACCTGGAAGCTGATTGGTTTATGTGCAGAGCTGCACCAAGATTTTGCACTCTCCAATTTTAGTAAATCAACCCCAATGTATTTAGTCAGTGTGTGTGTTTCCTACAGATGGATTCAGTAACAGAAATACCCCAGAGATTTGTTCCCATCCTCTGTTTTCCCGGGACTTCACACAGAAAGATCAGGAGATCCCTCAGGAGGATCAGGTAGGAAGGTCTCACTGTTTTGACATTTTGTTATCTAGGTACAAGGATGCAAAGTGCAGAACCGGTATCAGTCAAAGGTCATTTTTTAATGGTTGCTCCTGGGCTGTACCTCCCCAGTGATTGATACAGATTGCTTATGGTGTTTCTTCTTTTACATAGGAGGAAAGTGTCATTAAAGTCGAAGTTAAAATGGAAGAAGAAGAGTATGTGAGGGGTGATGAACCATGTATGGAGGAAATTTCTTCAGAGATCAGCACAGGTGAGTAGTATATATAAAGTTACATGATATAGATTGAGAAATGGAGTAATCAATCTGCTCCTCCAACTCTTATCTCCTCCAGATGGATGCTACGTGAAGAACAACATGGAGAACTATTCTGTAACATCTTCAGATGGTGAAACAGAAGACAACATGACACCGGACTGTCCAGGGGAAAACCCCTTTACCCTGAACCTCCATCCGTCACTTCAGAGTAGGGATGAGCCGAACACCCCCCGGTTCGGTTCGCACCAGAACCCGCGAACGGACCGCAAGTTCGCACGAACGTTAGAACCCCATTGACGTCTATGGGACTCGAACGTTCGAAATCAAAAGTGCTCATTTTAAAGGCTAATTTGCATGGTATTGTCCTAAAAAGGGTTTGGGGACCCGGGTCCTACCCCAGGGGACATGTATCAATGCAAAAAAAACTTTTAAAAACGGCCGTTTTTTCGGGAGCAGTGATTTTAATGATGCTTAAAGTAAAAAAAAAAAAGTGAAATATTCCTTTAAATATCGTACCTGGGGGGTGTCTATAGTATGCCTGTAAAGTGACGCGTGTTTCCCATGTTTAGAACAGTCCCTGCACCAAATGTCATTTTTAAAGGAAAAAATCTCATTTAAAACTGCTTGCGGGTTTAATGTCATGTCGGGTCATGGCAATATGGATGAAAATCAGTGAGACAAACGGCATGGGTACCCCCCAGTCCATTACCAGGCCCTTTGGGTCTTGTATGGATATTAAGGGGAACCCCGCACCCAAATTAAAATAAGGAAAGGTCCCTATATACTCTGAACAGCAGTATACAGGCGGTGCAAACAAGACAGGGACTGTAGGTTTGTTGTTAAGTAGAATCTGTTTGTAATTTTGAACATTTTTAATGTGTTTAGCTCCAGCCAAAAAATCTTTTCTAAGCTTTTTGGAAAACATAGGGAAGGGTTATCACCCCTGTGACATTTGTTTTGCGTCTTTCCTCCTCTTCAGAAGATTTCACCTCACTTTTTTGTCCCAATGAAAAATGTTTTTTGAAAATTTGGGTTTTTTTGTGGAACAAGGATTGGAAAGCATCAGTGGAAAGGAGAAATTGTTTTCCCATATTAACTCTTACAGGAGAGAATTTCCCTTCCTTAGGGGTAGATTTCATCTCACTTCCTGTTGTCTCCTTCCGTTTGCAAGTAGGAGTCGTTTGTAAGTTAGATGTTTGAAAGTAGGGTCCTGCCCTATATACTCAGCAGAAATTTGGGCCTTAGGTTTTGCTGTGGCCAAAACACTGTAAGCCCTCACAGGGCCCTGCTGTGAAATATTAGATCAAGAATTGTAATTACATGCCCCTGTTGAACAGGAGCTGAAAAATTAGGCCTTAGGCACTGGTGCTGGTGCCACAACACTGCAACCCCTCACAGACACTCTAGTTGGAACGCAGGAACGAGCCCTGCTGCAAAGTATTGCATCAAAAATTGTAATTACACGCCCCTGTTAGACAGGGGCAGAAAAATTGGGCCTTAGGCACTGGTGCTGGTGCCACAACACTGCAACCCCTCACAGACACTCTAGTTGGAACGCAGGAACGAGCCCTGCTGCAAAGTATTGCATCAAAAATTGTAATTACACGCCCCTGTTAGACAGGGGCAGAAAAATTGGGTCTTAGGCACTGGTGCTGGTGCCACAACACTGCAACCCCTCACAGACACTCTAGTTGAAACGCAGGAACAAGCCCTGCTGCAAAGTATTGCATCAAAAATTGTAATTACACGCCCCTGTTAGACAGGGGCTGAAAAATTGGGTCTTAGGCACTGGTGCTGGTGCCACAACACTGCAACCCCTCACAGACACTCTAGTTGGAATGCAGGAACGAGCCCTGCTGCAAAGTATTACATCAAAAATTGTAATTACACGCCCCTGTTAAACAGGGGCTGAAAAATTGTGCCTTAGGCACTGGTGGTGGCGCCCAGAACCAAAAATGTTCTTACAAGCTATCAGCGTGATGATTGAGGAGGAAGAGGATAATTACTCAGGGATAGTCACTCAGCATCAGCATAGGCAGTCTTTGAAGGGATCTGAGATTTCAAAAAAAATTATTCGGTTACATCTGCATCAGGTGCTTGGTAGCTGGTGGTGATCCAAGACTGATTCATTTTTATGAAGGTCAGCCGATCGACCGAGTCGGTGGACAGACGCACCCTGTGATCGGTTACCACGCCTCCAGCAGCACTGAATGTGCGTTCCGAAAGAACGCTGGATGCAGGACAGGCCAGTAGCTCAATTGCATACTGTGCAAGCTCTGGCCAGTGATCCATCCTCAAGACCCAGTAA
Organism: Lithobates clamitans; assembly: GCA_037952925.1. Taxonomy (NCBI): domain Eukaryota; kingdom Metazoa; phylum Chordata; class Amphibia; order Anura; family Ranidae; genus Lithobates; species Lithobates clamitans. The sequence goes on along the minus strand of JBBGZY010000722.1, from coordinate 240,588 downwards.
CCCAGAGGATTTTCGGTGGGAAAGGTGTCCAAGTCTGATCTTGCCCCTAGGTATTCCTGCACCATGTAAAACAGACGCTGGCGATGGTTGCTGGAACCGATCATACCTTGGGGCTGCGGACCAAAAAATTGTCTGAACGCATCGGTCAGACGGCCACCTTCTCCACCGCTCCTTCTTTGACTGACCGAAGCCTCAGCAACACGTTGTCCAGAAACAGGAGTTTGTAACCTCCCAGTCTCTGGGAACGCGTTGCACAGACCTTTCTGCAAGGCCTCCCGAAGATGTTTCATCCTCTGCTCCCTCTGCGATGGCAAGATAAGGTCCGCAACCTTACCCTTGTAACGTGGATCAAGGAGGGTTGCCAGCCAGTATTGGTCCTTCTCCTTGATACCACGAATACGAGGATCCTTACGCAGGCTTTGCAGGATCAGGGAGGCCATGCAGCGTAGGTTTGCTGAGGCATTCGGTCCGGAGTCCTCTGGGTCACTAAGGACAACAACGTCCGCAGCCACCTCCTCCCAGCCACGTACAAGTCCATGTGTTCCTTGGGACTGATCCCTTAAAGACTGCTGATGCTGAGTGCCAGGCTCCACCTCCATACTGACACAATCTTCCTCCTCCTCCTCCTCCTCCTCCTCGTCCTCTTCCTGTTTGATCGGCGGGCACGCAGGAACACTGTCTGGATAAAGGGGGCCTTGAGAGCTAAGGAAGTCCTCCTCTTCCTGCCTCTGTTCTGCCTCAAGTGCCCTGTCCATTATTCCACGCAGCGTGTGCTCCAACAGGTGGACAAGGGGGACAGTGTCACTGATGCATGCACTGTCAGTGCTCACCATCCTCGTGGCCTCCTCGAATGGTGACAGGACAGTGCATGCATCCCTGATCATGGCCCACTGGCGTGGGGAAAAAAAACCAAGGTCCCCTGACCCTGTCCTGGTGCCATAGTCGCACAGGTACTCATTGATGGCCCTCTGCTGCGTGTGCAGCCGCTGCAGCATGGCCAACGTCGAGTTCCACCTGGTGGGCATGTCACAGATTAGGCGGTTCTTGGGCAGGTTAAACTCCTTTTGGAGGTCCGTCAGCCGAGCACTGGCATTATATGACCGGCGGAAATGCACAGAGACTTTCCTGGCCTGCCTCAGGACATCCTGTAAGCCCGGGTACCTGCCCAAGAACCGCTGCACCACCAAGTTAAGGACGTGAGCCAAACAGGGCACATGGGTCAGTTGTCCCTGTCGGAGGGCAGAGAGGAGGTTGGTGCCATTGTCGCAAACCACCATTCCTGCCTTAAGTTGGCGTGGCGTCAACCACCTCTGAACCTGCCCCTGCAGAGCTGACAGAACCTCTGCCCCAGTGTGGCTCCTGTCCCCCAAGCACACCAGCTCAAGCACCGCATGGCATCTTTTGGCCTGCGTACTTGCGTAGCCCCTTGAACGCCTACGGAGCACCGCTGGTTCCGAGGAAGAGGCCATGGAGGAAGAAGAAGAGGAGGGGGTGGAGGAGAGAGGTGTGTCACAATCAGCATTTTGGAGGCGTGGTGGCGGAACAACCTCCAACACTACTGCACCTTGTCCTGCATCCTTCCCAGCTGCCAGCAGAGTCACCCAATGCGCCGTGAAACTTAAGTAACGTCCCTGTCCATGCCTGCTGGACCATGAGTCAGCGGTAATATGCACCTTACCGCTGACCGCCCTGTCCAGCGAGGCATGGACATTGCCTTCCACATGCCGGTAGAGAGCCGGAATCGCCTTCCGTGAGAAAAAGTGGCGTTTGGGTACCTGCCACTGAGGAACCGCACATTCCACAAACTCACGGAAGGGGGCAGAGTCTACCAACTGAAAAGGCAGCAGTTGAAGTGCTAGCAATTTTGCCAAGCTAGCATTCAACCGCTGGGCATGTGGATGGCTGGGAGCAAACTTCTTTCGGCGGTGCAGCAGCTGGGGCAGGGAAATTTGCCTGGTACAATCTGACGTCGGTGTACCAAAAGCAGATTGCCCACAAGTACTTGGCTGTGACACACCTAATTCTACACCTTCATTCCTCTCACTGCAGGTCTCAGAGAGGACTGAAGGTCTAGTGGGGTTGGAAATCTCAGCTGATGAGGAGCAAGGAGAGATCGTCTTTGTTCTTTGGTGTGGGTCTTTTAGATATGCTTGCCAACGAACTGCATGGCAGGTCAACATATGTCTGGTCAAGCATGTGGTACCCAAGCGGGAGATGTTTTGGCCACGCGAGATACGCTTGAGACATATGTTGCAAATAGCAGCGGTGCGATCTGATGCACTTGTCTCAAAAAAGGCCCACACCAAAGAACTTTTTGAATAACGCGCAGAGACTGCAGCGCCCTGCACATGTGGAGCTTTGGGGTGTGATGCAGTCAATGTGCTGCCCTTAGGCTGGCCCCTGGAGGGCATCCTGCCTAGTTGGTGATGTGCCACCTCCTCCTCCTCCTCCTCCTCCTCCTCTCTCCTATCAGGCACCCACGTTGAGTCAGTGACCTCATCATCCCCTCCCTCCTCATCACTGGAGCAAACCTGGCAGTATGCTGCAGCAGGGGGAGCATGACTGCCAGATTGCTGTCCTTCTTGGGCACCCCCTCTGTCCGTGCTCATGTTACTGCCTTCATTGAGCTCAGTATCATCATCAGAGCCTTCCAAACGCTGGGCATCCTCCTGGAGCATGTACCCAACACTGTGGTCAAACAGTTCGAGGGAATCCTCATGAGGACATGGTGGAGCTAGGGAAGGAGTCACTGATGACATTGAGCTGAGGGAAGAGGCCGCTGCTTTGCCAGACAAAGCACCCTGGGCATGGGTGAGAGAGGATGAGGAGGATGAGGACGGCTTGGTCATCCACTCGACCAAGTCTTCCGCATGTTGCGGCTCAACACGGCCAGCTGCCGAAAAAAAGGCCAAGCGTGTCCCATGGCCACGTGCTGATGAGGATGCACCGTCTCCACGACCAGCACTAGACACAGAGCCTGCTTGCCCTCTCTTATTGGCTTGTGACTGTCTGCCTCTCCTTCTTGGCCTTCCAGACATACTAATGGCCTGTAGCTGCACTAAGCTGGGATAGAACACCTGTAATTTTCTTAAGGTAGCTTTATATACTGTAACCAGACAAGCCTGCCTGTCAGTAGGAAGATAACAGGAACGGATCTAGCTGAACACTGTGAGCAGGACACACTGTACTAAATGTAAATAGTCTAGCTGCCTGACCGTGGTACTAATAGGATCAAAAAGAACACCTGTAATTTTCTTCAGGTAGCTTTATATACTGTAACCAGACAAGCCTGCCTGTCAGTAGGAAGATAACAGGAACGGATCTAGCTGAACACTGTGAGCAGGACGTACTGCACTAAATGTATATAGCAGGAACGGATCTAGCTGAACACTGTGAGCAGGACGCACTGCACTGAATGTAAATAGCAGGAACGGATCTAGCTGAACACTGTGAGCAGGACGCACTGCACTAAATGTAAATACCAGGAACGGATCTAGCTGAACACTGTGAGCAGGACGCACTGCACTGAATGTAAATAGCAGGAACGGATCTAGCTGAACACTGTGAGCAGGACGCACTGCACTGAATGTAAATAGCAGGAACGGATGTAGCTGAACACTGTGAGCAGGACGCACTGCACTAAATGTAAATACCAGGAACGGATCTAGCTGAACACTGTGAGCAGGACGCACTGCACTGAATGTAAATAGCAGGAACGGATCTAGCTGAACACTGTGAGCAGGACGCACTGCACTGAATGTAAATAGCAGGAACGGATCTAGCTGAACACTGTGAGCAGGACGCACTGCACTAAATGTAAATACCAGGAACGGATCTAGCTGAACACTGTGAGCAGGACGCACTGCACTGAATGTAAATAGCAGGAACGGATCTAGCTGAACACTGTGAGCAGGACGCACTGCACTAAATGTAAATACCAGGAACGGATCTAGCTGAACACTGTGAGCAGGACGCACTGCACTGAATGTAAATAGCAGGAACGGATCTAGCTGAACACTGTGAGCAGGACGCACTGCACTGAATGTAAATAGCAGGAACGGATGTAGCTGAACACTGTGAGCAGGACGCACTGCACTAAATGTAAATACCAGGAACGGATCTAGCTGAACACTGTGAGCAGGACGCACTGCACTGAATGTAAATAGCAGGAACGGATCTAGCTGAACACTGTGAGCAGGACGCACTGCACTAAATGTAAATACCAGGAACGGATCTAGCTGAACACTGTGAGCAGGACGCACTGCACTGAATGTAAATAGCAGGAACGGATCTAGCTGAACACTGTGAGCAGGACGCACTGCACTGAATGTAAATAGCAGGAACGGATCTAGCTGAACACTGTGAGCAGGACGCACTGCACTAAATGTAAATACCAGGAACGGATCTAGCTGAACACTGTGAGCAGGACGCACTGCACTGAATGTAAATAGCAGGAACGGATCTAGCTGAACACTGTGAGCAGGACGCACTGCACTAAATGTAAATACCAGGAACGGATCTAGCTGAACACTGTGAGCAGGACGCACTGCACTGAATGTAAATAGCAGGAACGGATCTAGCTGAACACTGTGAGCAGGACGCACTGCACTGAATGTAAATAGCAGGAACGGATCTAGCTGAACACTGTGAGCAGGACGCACTGCACTAAATGTAAATACCAGGAACGGATCTAGCTGAACACTGTGAGCAGGACGCACTGCACTGAATGTAAATAGCAGGAACGGATCTAGCTGAACACTGTGAGCAGGACGCACTGCACTAAATGTAAATACCAGGAACGGATCTAGCTGAACACTGTGAGCAGGACGCACTGCACTGAATGTAAATAGCAGGAACGGATCTAGCTGAACACTGTGAGCAGGACACACTGCACTAAATGTAAATAGTCTAGATAGAAGATAACAGGAACGGATCTAGCTAAACTGAATACAGTGTATATATATATATGCAACACCTGGGATGCATATATATACACAATACACTGTAAGTGCAGCTAACTGACTGACTGTTCTGCCTAATCTATCTAACTCAAATCAAATGACACTGTCTCTCTCTCTCTCTATCTCTCAGCACACCGGAACACACACTACACAGGGCCGCCGTGCAGGCGGCCTTATATAGTGTGGGGTGTGTACTAAATCCCCTGAGCCATAATTGGCCAAAGCCACCCTGGCTTTGGCCAATTACAGCTCTCTCTACTGACGGCGCTGTGATTGGCCAAGCATGCGGGTCATAGTGCATGCTTGGCCAATAATCAGCCAGCAATGCACTGCGATGCCGCAGTGAATTATGGGCCGTGACGCGCCACACGAATTTGGCGCGAACGGCCCATATCGTTCGCAATTCGGCGAACGACCGAACAGCCGATGTTCGAGTCGAACATGGGTTCGACTCGAACACGAAGCTCATCCCTACTTCAGAGTACAGATCTATCATCTGGTCACTCAACACCTGGAGTAAGTCTACATGGTCCCAAGTACACTGCATCCCACCATAGTGAAATATTCTCCTGTTACGAGTGCGGTGAATGCTTCACCGAGACTTCAGAACTTATCTTTCATCAGAAGTCCCACACAGCAGAGAAGCCATTTTTATGCCCCCATTGTGGCAAATGCTTCAACGAGGAGACAAACCTAACAGCCCATCTCAAAATTCACACAGGGGAAAAGCCTTTTTCGTGTCCTGAATGTGGCCTTTGGTTCACAAGCAAACCCCAGCTGGAGAGACACAGAAGAGTCCACGCCGGGGAGAAGCCCTTTTCCTGCTCTGAATGCGGGAAAAACTTTATCCAAAAATTCCGTCTCATGCAGCACATCCGAACCCACACTGGGGAGAAGCCCTTTTCCTGCCCCCAGTGCGGGAAAAGCTTTGCCTCGAAATCCAGTCTTTTTGTGCATCAAAAAGTTCACTCCAGCGAAAAGCCACATTCATGCCCTCAATGTGGGACCTGTTTTAAGCAAAAGAACAATCTTAAGAAACATTTGAGGATGCACACAGAGGAAAGGCAATACTCCTGTGCTGAGTGCGGGAAGAGTTTTATGAGAAAGGACGAACTAGAGACTCACCAGAGGTCCCACACAGGGGAAAAACCATTCTCGTGCTTCCAGTGTGGAAAGTGTTTTCAGATGAAGTCCTCTCTTGTTAAGCATGTCAAGAACCACACGGGGGAAAGGCCATATTCATGCTCAGACTGCGAGAAAAGATTTCCAACGAAATTCCAGCTGGACAGTCATAGAAGGGTCCACATTGAGAAGAAGCCTTATTATTGTTCTGTGTGTCGGAGATGTTTTACCCAGAAATCTAGTCTTGTTATACATGAAAGGGTCCACATAGGAGAAGAGCCACTGTCATGGACAGAGCAAGGGGAGTGCTACATGAGGAAGGGGGATGTGATCACCCATTAGCTTTGCTTTTATCTCCTTGTAGAGACGTGCAGATTTTCTTTGTTTTTGGCAGTCACAGAGCAATAACCGGAAATCACGGACCACAGTAATCAAAATACAACCCCGTTTAACATGGAAATTTCATCTGAAAAATGTAACAGCTTGCTGGACCTTCGATAAAATTGACTTTTGAGTGTGTGTTAGAGCTCATTTATACTTGCTTTGACTTTAACACACATTAAAGCACCCACCACTTCAACATTTTTTTTTATGTGTTTTTGATGCTTCGGTGATGCTGTTTTTTAACTTTAGTGAAGCTTGGCAAATGCCCTGTGTGGGTGTTGATGTTTGATTTGTTTAAAAGGGGGCCAGTAGAACCCCAGCTCAGTAGTATCCCCACTCAGAAGATCCCCAGCTCATTAGTACCCCTGTTCAGTAGACCCCCAGCTCATTGGTATCCTCGTTCACCAGATCCCCAGCTTATTAGTACCCTCATTCGGCCGATTCCCTGCTCAGTAGTAGCCCTAGTTCTGCTGACATCCCATTCACTAGTAACCACCAGCTCTGCTGATCCTCTGCTTTGCTGATCCTCCTCTCTCTTTGGTCCCCACTCACTCCCTTCTATTTTTCTTCCAAGCTGCGCACCACATGTGACATTGCTAGTTTCTCCTTCTCGGTCCCCCAGCTTTGCTGATCCTCTGCTGCTCAGTCCTCTCTCACCAGTCCCCGCTCACCTTCTGCTATAGCATTCCTATGTTGCACACCACATGTGCCATCTGCTAGTTGCTCCACTCCAGTGCGGACCCCGCTCAGCTTCCTGCTGCTCCACGCTGTAGACCAGATGTGGCGTCTGCACCAGACACTCCCAGAATACACTCCCAGAATATATACACATGAACCAGAAGTGACTGCTGATGAAGTCTTTTCAGTTTGCTTGTTGGTTTGCCAGTGCATCCTGGGATATCTCATATCTGCAATACCTCCAAAACAAAGCAAAGCTAAAGCTGAATAAAAGCTTCTCAAACGCTGCAGGTGCTGTAAGGAAGTGTTGTCATAGACTTCTTTGGAGACTATGAAGATGCTTTGAAGCACCAAGAAAGCGACATATTCTTTGAAGCAAAGCAAACACAACATGTGAACAGGACTATAAGCTTACCATTTTATTTAGTGACAGGGGCTTTGATTGGCATTCAGAGTGCTGTCAGAACATTTGGGGTTAAAAGAATTCATATTCATATATATATATAGGCCTTTATATTGTATATTTTTCAAATGAACATGAGAGGAGCCATTTTGGCTTTAAAGTTGAATCAGAGTTCATAGCCCATGAATAGGCATTGTTGCAAAAGTTGCTTTATGTCTTGAGACTGTGTAAAAGTACCAGTATCCCAGGTTATATATCTTTTATCTTTGACACTTATAGATAAGGGGAGTTGGTACAAACTTACACAGCCTGCAAAACTAAATAGTATTTTCAAGAACAAACCACATAAGGGCTTATCCACAAATGATATATTTTAAATAATGATGTTTCTTTTATACATCTTTACAATGTATCTTTATTAGGTAACATTATATAAACCTGTTTACTACATCTATATTATTATAAGGTTGCAAATATGGTATCTTATTTAGGAAACCATTCATAAATAACTGGTAGGCTTATCGTAAGAATCCTGACTACACTTTCATGGCATTTACAACCCCAGTTAATTGTGTGGGGTATATTTTCTCATACACATATATTTTAAGAAGCGCCAGGATGGCTGGGGATATTGACACTTGATTGTCAACCATTAGACAATTAGTGATGTTTTTCTAAGCCAAGGTCAGAAGGTTATGTCAATCACATTAAAAGTAATTTCTGATCCAACACCGCCCCTAAGAGGCTGAAATTGGTAATTATTCAAAATGGCGTTGGTCTTGGTTGTCTAGGTAACATGGGTAATTCCATTGTCATATGACATCATCCATTACATAGTAATGAGACCTACACCCATTTTTGGGGTGAGATAAAAAGGGGAGCTATGGGAAGAGAGCTATGGGAAGATCTGGAGGAGCTCTGAGGATGACTGAACAGGTCTATCTCTAAGGTGGAAAGAAGTCTCTTTTGGGACTTGCTTCTCAAACTGACAGAATTCTTAAAGACCTGGTAAAGTATTAATCTTTCCAATGTATACCTTTTTAGGTAATTGAAGTTTGGTTGAGCATATTCTTGACTAATCCAATCCATTGTTAGTTCTGCTTTGAAGTGAAGTGAATTTTAACTGCAGTATGAATTTGTTTTGCTTCTAAACCAAGGGAGATACATATATATATATTGTTATATCTCATAATACTGACTTCAAAGTTTTAGAATTGGATTGGTTATAGTATGTGTTAAACCATTGATTCATTCTAAATCTAAAATATAAGCTTCGATCAAATTATCAAGCTGTGCACAATATAACAATTTTTGTTTGTGCATTTAAGAGTGTAAAAAGGAAGGTCTGTTGGTTTTGAGAAGAGATCACATCATAGTATTAAAGTAAATAATATTTGTTTACACAAGTCCGTGAAGTCACGGAAGGCTATTCACGAGTTACCAGGTTTAAAATGTAAAAGTATAATTTAAGTATTGAAATGTGGTATTTTGTTATAAGAAATTGAATAAGAGAACTGTGAATATTATCTCAACCATCATTGATCTTTGATATGTCCATTTATTTGTTTTATCACGAAATATACCTGATATTATTTTGCACTGTTTTTTTAGTTAATAAATATATATTTTTAAGCAACATCATTTGTATCACTTGTCTTCAAAATAGCACGGATAAACGAACTTGAATTTCTTGTTGGTATTGGTAGAAAATTGTAAATCTCCCAAATCAAAGATTTGCATATTTTCATGATTACAATACTATTTTATTATTTCAGTATAAACATTCTGACATAATTGGAGGCCCCACCGAGATCCGTTAACATTTGAAACAAGTGATATATTTGTGCAAAATTATATATATTTTATTGTCATTTTTTTTTGAAAAAAAAATATTAAAAATTATAATTTTTTTTTTATTTATAATATTGCCATGGTTAGTTGCAATATTGAAAAATGACAGATACTAAAGTTATTTGTAGTGTAGCCTGTACTGCTGATGCAGAAAATGAAATTGGTCTGCATCACCGAAAAACCGGAGAGTTTGCAAAAAATCAGGTGATGTCTTCTATCAGAAAAATATGGAAAATTAAGACTGAACTTGGTCCCTGTAAGTCAGCTATTGCTGCAAGAAGGACCATGGGTACTTTGAAATGTAAGTCCAATCAAAGTACCAGAGAACTTTTAAAAGTTCTCAAGAAGGCCTACACCTTGGCTGAGAAAAACCCAGATTTTGAGAGTCATGAATTTTTCCAACTGTTTTATGAGGCTTTTTCAAATAAAATTAAAGTTGTTGTGACTTGGGATTACTATCCCAAAAATGGTTTGGGTTGGCTAATAGAAATCACCATCATTTTTACTGTTCTACAGAACAGTAGGAAGCCTCAAGATTAATTTAAAAAGCCCGCTCAGATAATAGCTGAGGCTCACTTTAAAAAAAAAAAAGGAGCAGGGATAAATAAAAACTCCAAAAAGTAATTATGCTGGAGTTTAAAAAAATTACAGTTCTCCCCATAAGAGAAAAGTTACACCCAGTTTTAAAACTAAAAAAAAGTGAACAGCTAGCTGAGGTGTTACAATATTTAAATGTCTGAAATTGAAAAGAAAAAGAAAAAAAAAAAACATGAGCAAAGCATGTTTAAATATTTTTTTTTTCCTCTCTCTCTTTCTAAAAAGAGTTTTACCCCTCTTTTGCAAAAGGGGGGGGGGTGGCGAAGGAGGAGAGTGATTTTATCTTGCAGCTAAAACTTTGCTGTGAAGAAAAAACTGACAGTCTTTTGGAATGTGCTTGTGTAAAAAAAAAAAAAAATAAAAAAAAAAAAAAAAGGCAAAGTCAAAGGGCAAAACTCCTCCATGACTAAAGGAGTAAGTTACACAGCAGGGCAAAAGTGAAACCTACTGTTATATCATTCCATGTATTTTTTTTTTTGTTCCTTACAGGTATTTTATAAAAACAGGATACCATAATAAGAAGTTATTGGATGAATATCCAAGTAACTATTTTGTTTCAGAAACTATTTTGTTTCAGAAACATTTCTAATAAATTCAAGAATTAATTTCTAAAAATAAATAAATAACTCAGCTAAAAGTATTTTTAAAGCTGACTTTGTAAATATTTTCAGCACTGCCCTGAAATCCTAAAAATAAAAAGCCCAGTTGAACTTCAACTTTAAAGGGAATGAAGTAATTTACATTCCCGCATTTAAAATTAATATGCCCTACGATCGATTATGTATTCATATCGATCTCTTTAAAAAGATTAAATCCTATTGTGATTTTATTAAAATGTTATATTGTCTTAAACAAGGCCATAAATAGGAACCTTCCCAGTCTTCTCACAATTGGCGCAAATGCCCTGTGATAAGGAAAAACTGGAATATAGGTGAGATCCATCGCAGGAATAATTAAATTCTAGATGGCACCTTTTGTACAGGTAATTCCAACTCCCTAGAAGGGTCAGACAGGAGGATCATACCAGATGTATGTCCCCTGGAAAATAGTTGAGAGGTTTGCTTGGAAGGTGATGTTCTCAAATGCTCACATCCATACAATATATACTGACTCTAATGAGCTTAGTAATTATACTCAATTCCTACTGGGATGGTATGGTAAGGTGTATTTTTCCCTAACAGGTTAGTGACCTGGGGAATGTTAATAAGGTTCATATTTATGCCAGGAATATAATCACATTAGTAGAAAGTTTATTAGAATAGTTGGCCAATCCTAAAATAAATATTTAGGTATTCAACCCCTCAGGATAATTGTCCATGATCTGGATAATGACTCTAATAGTCATAATAAAATTGCTAAATGCATCTCATCCATTTCTATGGGGGGGAAAATAGCCAATCATTTACTCATGTTAATCAATGACCCAAAATATCATGTGTACATTGGCAACGATATATGACATCGCTTCGCTATACACATGGATCTGGTAAATTCCACACTGTGGTCCAGATTAAAATAAAACCCATGTAGTTTCATAAATGAACATGAAACGCTTAAATAATATTAGTTACTGCCAAATGCAGTAAACATATTAGTACCACATGAGGTCATTAGTTATACAGGTACTAATACATTTTTATTTATTATTACACGGCCAGGTATAAATAGGCCAAAATTTTAAGAACCCTGCTGCATTAAAATCTTTCGCAGACAGGATGTATATAGAAAGGATTTAAATAGATCCCATACCCATGGTAAAAAGAGTTTTCCATGGAGTTCAAAAATATGTTTGCAAAAAGATTCCTGTGATGTGGTATAATAGACATACGCATTGCCAGGATTCAGTCTGATCCAAGTGTTAACGCACCTAATGTTTTCAATCAAACATTGCTGTCTTTCCCTTAGCTTGCTATGTTTCGCTAGTGGAAATCATTAGGGATTTCAAGGAGAGGAGCGTTGTAAGATCAGTGCATAGTTCTTATGATAATCCAATACTTGATATTCTTAAACCAAATGGTCATTGCGTTTATATGCTGGTCTGAGACAGCTAAATAAACAAGGATATATGTACAGCTAGCTGTACCATATATTGACCAATGCTTGATATAAGAAATACAAGGCGCCAAGTACTTCACTACACTAGATGATGCTCAATGATGGTGGAACATTCAGGTAAGTCCTGAAGACCCATACAAGCTGGCATTTAAAGGTGGTAAGAAATAGTACAACTGGAACAGAATGTTAATTGGTTATATAAATTTTGGTTAAAAATTTTATTTTGTTTTTTATTTTACATAAGGCCATTGTCTGATGTACCTGAAAGAGGAAGTGTAACATATGTCGATAGTTACATAGTTACATAGTTACCTAGTTAGTAAGGTTGAATAAAGACACCAGTCCATCCAGTTCAACCTGAGTGAGTGTGTGTCTACAACCCTGACCCTTGTTCCTAACCCTGTACATTGCACACTCACATCAGTCCCTACCCTCAATCCAAGGTCCCCATTCATATACTAGGGCCAATTTTTTTGGACAGAAGCCAATTAACCTACCAGCATGTCTTTGGAGTGTGGGAGGAAACCGGAGTACCCGGAGGAAACCCACGCAGGCACAGGGAGAACATGCAAACTCCAGGCAGTTGGTAGTGTCGTGGTTGGGATTCGAACCAGCGACCCTTTTTACTGCTAGGCGAGAGTGCTAACCACTGCACCACTGTGCCGCCCCAATATTGTTAAATATCAGAATGTTTGAAAAGCATATACCAGAGATTACATATGTTCTTAACCAGTTGAGAGAGGTGGATGTTTAAAATTTCATTTCAGAAAGACCAATGGTGTCGCTCCAAGGTTCATCTCCTGAGACCTAAGGTTTGCAGCCTCAGTCTCCCACAAGAAGAAAATGGAGGCTGTAGTGAAGTCAAAAGTATCTGCCAATATCAGTTGAATTGAGGATATGTTTGGGTATGGTATAAAGTATTCAATTGTATGCTTGTCATCCTAGGTTCCAAATAAGAATGCTGGAAGGTAATAAGTATAAGAAGAGACAAAGGATCAAGAGAATGTAAATGTAATAATATGACATTGTGATAATTCTCTCCTAACTTACAGATCTTCAAATCTTATACATCAGCATTAATGTTGATCCTGCCAATCTTGGCAGAATATCATCATTAGATCATTGATGATTTTAGTTAATTAAAATATAATCATCAAATCGCTATATCATATATATAGCATAGTTAGAAAATGTAAATATTAATTAATAAGAATATGTATTCATACTGTCTATTTACTTAAATAGAAAAAGATTGACAGTCCAGACCAGATCGTTGATTGGTGAAGGTGAAGTGTACTACCAAAGACACAGCGATCGTATGGATGACGTTAATTCTTGGCGTCCAGTTCCGGAGGGAACCTGTCACCAAACCACCATCCAGATCAGATCGTTGATTGGTAAAGACGAAGTTGACTACCAAAAGACACAGCGATCGGTTGCATGATGTTAATACGTGATGCCCAGTTCCGGATGGAACCGGTCACTAAACTGAATCCTTCATCAAGATGCTCCAGGATTTGTATGAAGAAAGATTTGTTGCAGAAGTCCCTTGTGTGCTTGAATCCCAGAATATCAATTCAAAGGAGGGATAATATATCCCATTTTCAGCTTGTAGTAATACAAGAGTGGATTCACTGAAGAGTTTATTTAATTTCTGGTTTATCAGCTTTGTTTTTATTACATTTGACAAGGGGGGGTTACACCACCACTGCAACGGTTCATTTTGTTTCCATAAAGACTTGAACCCATCAAGGAAAATCCAAGTCATACAAGAACATTCCTTTATCATATGGATGAAGAGAGAAACGTCCTTCAAGTATGACGAAAAATAATAATATGGCCATATCTTTTAAACAACTATGATATTTCTGTAGACCCGTTTTCTTAGGATGTCCAAGGCTGTTCGCCGGAATTCTAAGAAACGTGGGGGGGATTTGTCAGAACATTTGGGGTTAAAAGAATTCATATTCATATATATATATAGGCCTTTATATTGTATATTTTTCAAATGAACATGAGAGGAGCCATTTTGGCTTTAAAGTTGAATCAGAGTTCATAGCCCATGAATAGGCATTGTTGCAAAAGTTGCTTTATGTCTTGAGACTGTGTAAAAGTACCAGTATCCCAGGTTATATATCTTTTATCTTTGACACTTATAGATAAGGGGAGTTGGTACAAACTTACACAGCCTGCAAAACTAAATAGTATTTTCAAGAACAAACCACATAAGGGCTTATCCACAAATGATATATTTTAAATAATGATGTTTCTTTTATACATCTTTACAATGTATCTTTATTAGGTAACATTATATAAACCTGTTTACTACATCTATATTATTATAAGGTTGCAAATATGGTATCTTATTTAGGAAACCATTCATAAATAACTGGTAGGCTTATCGTAAGAATCCTGACTACACTTTCATGGCATTTACAACCCCAGTTAATTGTGTGGGGTATATTTTCTCATACACATATATTTTAAGAAGCGCCAGGATGGCTGGGGATATTGACACTTGATTGTCAACCATTAGACAATTAGTGATGTTTTTCTAAGCCAAGGTCAGAAGGTTATGTCAATCACATTAAAAGTAATTTCTGATCCAACACCGCCCCTAAGAGGCTGAAATTGGTAATTATTCAAAATGGCGTTGGTCTTGGTTGTCTAGGTAACATGGGTAATTCCATTGTCATATGACATCATCCATTACATAGTAATGAGACCTACACCCATTTTTGGGGTGAGATAAAAAGGGGAGCTATGGGAAGAGAGCTATGGGAAGATCTGGAGGAGCTCTGAGGATGACTGAACAGGTCTATCTCTAAGGTGGAAAGAAGTCTCTTTTGGGACTTGCTTCTCAAACTGACAGAATTCTTAAAGACCTGGTAAAGTATTAATCTTTCCAATGTATACCTTTTTAGGTAATTGAAGTTTGGTTGAGCATATTCTTGACTAATCCAATCCATTGTTAGTTCTGCTTTGAAGTGAAGTGAATTTTAACTGCAGTATGAATTTGTTTTGCTTCTAAACCAAGGGAGATACATATATATATATTGTTATATCTCATAATACTGACTTCAAAGTTTTAGAATTGGATTGGTTATAGTATGTGTTAAACCATTGATTCATTCTAAATCTAAAATATAAGCTTCGATCAAATTATCAAGCTGTGCACAATATAACAATTTTTGTTTGTGCATTTAAGAGTGTAAAAAGGAAGGTCTGTTGGTTTTGAGAAGAGATCACATCATAGTATTAAAGTAAATAATATTTGTTTACACAAGTCCGTGAAGTCACGGAAGGCTATTCACGAGTTACCAGGTTTAAAATGTAAAAGTATAATTTAAGTATTGAAATGTGGTATTTTGTTATAAGAAATTGAATAAGAGAACTGTGAATATTATCTCAACCATCATTGATCTTTGATATGTCCATTTATTTGTTTTATCACGAAATATACCTGATATTATTTTGCACTGTTTTTTTAGTTAATAAATATATATTTTTAAGCAACATCATTTGTATCACTTGTCTTCAAAATAGCACGGATAAACGAACTTGAATTTCTTGTTGGTATTGGTAGAAAATTGTAAATCTCCCAAATCAAAGATTTGCATATTTTCATGATTACAATACTATTTTATTATTTCAGTATAAACATTCTGACAGTGCTTTGAAGTGGTTGTAAACCCTTTACATCCACTTTTTGCTACAGGTAAGCCTATAATAAGGATTACCTGTAGCTACCCCGGATATGTCCTAAACCTGCACGGTTTACCAGATATCCCTTTTATCTGCATGTGCCGACATCATCGGCACATGCGCACTGAAGCAATGGCACTTATATGCCGTTGCTTCAGTTAGTGTGCTGTTACCAGTGGCTCCAGTGACGTCATAGCGGCTCCGGCCAATCACAGCGCCGGAGCCCGCGATACCCGGAAGTAACGCCGGGAACGATGTCGCCAGCCGGAGTGGGGTACCAGGACCACTGCGGGGGCTTCGATCTAAGGTAAGTAATTCATAATGAGCTAGTATGCTATGCATGCTGCGCATTATGCCTTTGTCTTGCAGTTTTTTTTTTTTTTTTTTGTGGCTTTACAACCACTTTAAAAAAGGGTGGCCAATTCCAAGACGCCACCATTAAGACCCTATCATCTCCAATGGGAGGCCGAACTCGGGAAACAATTGGACCCGGAGGACTGGCAAGGTATGACTATTATGCTATCCAAATGCTCTAAGAATGTTCTCTTTTTGGAGAACGCTTACAAAGTCTTTTATAGATGGTACTATACCCCAGCTAGTTTAGCAAGCTTCATCCCATCTTATTCCCCCCTCTGTTTTCGAGGGTGCTCACAGGAGGGCACGATGTCGCATATCTGGTGGACCTGCCCCAGGGTTTGCAGATTATGGGTTAGAGTATACGCACTACTACGCAACCTTTTTAATACCACTATAAAGCGGGATCCTTTTGAGGCCCTTTTATGGAAACCGATTGCAGAGCTTCTTCGTCCTGAACGCCAATTAGCAGCACATATTTTTACCGCAACTAAATTGACGATAGCAAGGGCCTGGAAAACTCCGAACCTTAGCTTTGAAGCGGTTAAAAATTGTGTGAATGATATCATGGTAAACGAGAAACTTACGGCCATATTGTTGGACACGCATGATAAGTTCCTCAGGATATGGCAACCCTGGGTGACCCATAATCGTCCATCAAGATTTGACCTAACGCTTCTTTCCCTATAATGAGCCTCCGTTCCCCCCCCCACCCCGGGGTCCTCCCCTCCTTTCCCACCCCCCTCTTCTCCCACTTTCAATTTCTCTTTCCTTCTTCTTATTCAGGCCCTTGGGCTTAAATCTACAGAGATTGGATATTTAAGGTAACAAAAAAGTTATTCCATACAAAGGTATGTTATCTTCTTTGAAGTTAACCAATTTAATCTGATTTTATTTCTGGTTCCTTTTTTTTTTTTTTTTTTTTTAATGCAATGTTACGTATTACAATAACATCTCACTATGCATCCTTTAAATGTTTATGAGTGTTTGCAAACCTAATGTTCTGTGTTTGCAGTTTACCGCTATGCTAGTAAACACGAGATGAAGACTCTCCTTAATATGTAGCCTGGCCTCGGCCTTGAGCTGCCTAAGACCAGGTTTAAATTCTTGAACGTCAGTTCTACCTACCGGATTTTTGCAGTCTTTTACCTGTTAATTCATGATGTATCTATCACTGTTTTGTACTATTCTGTTGATATATATTTTCAATAAAACTCTTTGTACAAGAAACTCTATTTTTTTATTTCTCTTTGACATCTCGTTTAGAAATTAGTTCACTTCCTGTGCATGGGACAACACTGTCTCTAGAACAGGAAGTAAGAAGAAATCTCCCCAACTAATCTGTAACCAAAATTAAAAATTAATTAAAAAAATTTTGATTGAGATATGTGACACAAAATTTAAACACACTCCATATCAAACCTAAATTATTCAAATGTGGCAGCTTACTAAAACTGGCTATTGAAATTGTGGTAGATGTTACCTTTAGAAATTGTCCTCCAGGGCAAATTCATAATGCGAAAAGAGTTTAATTTTTTTATTTCCCTTTGTTTCTGAAATGTTACAAACAAACCCAAGGAACAAATGATTAAACATACACTTCAACCCAACAACTGAATCTACAAAAAGTAACTGCTTATGTAGGGCCATCTGTACCGATCAGCAGTGGATCCATGAATTGCTGTCCTGCTGAATCGGAGCAGAATGGAACAGATGGCTCTTTAGGTTTTTTTTTCCAGCCTTCAAGATCAACCACTTGAGCTCTGAAAGATTTGACCCCCTTCATGCAAAAAAGGGAGAGGGAATTGGGAATTTATATGAGGCAATGAATGGATAGGTTCATATTCCTCGATCCCTAATACACATATTAAGGGAAAGGGGTTGGTTGGGACTTTATATGAAGCACACAACTGGAAATTGGTATGCAAAAACATGTTTAACGATTCATATGAAGTATATATTAAATCCATGGTAAAAAAAAATTGAATTAGTAACAATATGTAGCACCTTGTACACATATTCCGACATAATTCATAATGTATAATAATAAAGAGTATTAATATATAGCCCATTACTCTGGTTCATAGTAAACATAGATTATTTTTAAAATTAAGAGTAAAAATAATTAAAAATCATAATACCGAAGAATCTCAAACACATATTTGCAATGCTGTAGCATATGACAGGAGCTCTACGTGTTTCGTTGATAACTTCCACTCGTCAGGAGCAAATTGGAAGTAGTTATAGCTATAATAAAATTAATAAATGCAAAAATGATCTAGTGGTTGGCACAGGAGGGGAAAGAAGGAAGAGGGGGGACAAAAATGAATCCCAACACTTACCTAAGGGTAAACTATATATTCAAGAGATGGTGTTGAGGCTGCACTGATTAGTAGGCACTAATAAGGCTTTACTGATGGGCACTGTTAGGCAGCACTGATGGGCACTGATAGGCTGCCTGTGGAGGCTGCACTGATGAGCACTAATGAGGCTGCACTAATTGGCACTGATGAGGTTGCACTGATAAGGCTTCACTAATGGACGATATAAACTAAAAAAGACAAAAAATTTTGAAAAAAAACACTATTTTTTACTTTCTGCTATAACTGACAATTGCGCGGTCGTACGACGTGGCTCCAAAACAAAATTGACGTCCTTTTTTTCCCACAAATAGAGCTTTCTTTTGGTGATATTTGATCACCCCCCTGCAGTTTTTATTTTTTGCGCTATAAACAAAAATAGAGCGACAATTTTGAAAAAAACGCAATATTCTTTACTTTTTGCTATAATAAATATCCCCCAAAAATATATAATTTTTTTTTTCCCTCAGTTTAGGCCGATACGTATTCTTCTATATATTTTTGGTAAAAAAAATTGCAATAAGCGATTATTGATCGGTTTGCGCAAAAGTTATAGCAATTACAAAATAGGGGATAGTTTTATGGCATTTTTATTAATATATATATATATATTTTTTTTAAATGGCAGCGATCAGCGATTTTTATCATGACTGCGACATTATGGCGGACACATCGGACATTTTTGACACATTTTTGGGACCATTGGCATTAATACAGCAATCAATGCTAAAAAATTGCATTGATTACTGTAAAAATGTCACTGGCAGTGAAGGGATTAACCACTAGGTGGCAGAGTAGGGGTTAAGTGTGTCCTAGGGGCGTGCTTCTAACTGTGGGGGGGGGTTGGCTATGTGTGACAGTTCACTGATCTCTGCTCCGATGACAGGGAGAAGAGATCGAGTGACACTGTCACTAGGCAGAACGGGGAGATGCTGTTTACATCGGCAACTCCCCGTTCTTCCTCCCCGTGAGGCGATCGCGGGTATCCCCGCGGTGTTCGGGTGCCGCGGGACCCGTGACCCGACTGACGGAGCTTGTCGTGGCGCGCGCGCGCTGGCCGCCTCTTAAAGGGCAACGTACAGGTACGTGATTTTGCCTGTACGTGCCCTTCTGCCGACGTGTATCGTCGTGAGGCGGTCGGCAAGCGGTTAAAGAGTCCATAATTAATTATTAGGGTTACCCTCCTATTTTGTACCAGGTCTTTCAGATCTAGTATGAGTTTTATGGGGGACCCCCATGCAAAAAAGAAAAAAAAAATGGGTGAGCCCCCCATCAAAAATCCACACCAGACTATTATCTGAGGGGAAGATGAGTTTGTGCCCCCCTTCCCACTTCAAATATATCAAACCACATGCCTTCAACATGGAGGGACCCCTCTGGCAAAGCACCTTGTGTTGATGAGGATGAGGGCCTCTTCCCAACAACTCTGGCCCGGTCGTTGTGAGGTTCTGCAGGAGGGAGGGGGAGGGGGTGGGTGTATCGGAATCTGGAAGCCCCCTTTAACACACAGATGCTGCCCCCCCCCAATACATATGAGTAAAGGGTACATAGTTCCCTGATTCATTAAAAAAAAACTTTAAGTGTAGTAAAAGACAGCAATGTAGATGCACGATCTGTAGACGATCTGGACCGACGTCACTTCCGGTCCTCAGGCGGATAAACAGGATTTTTTTTTTTTAAAGCTAAAATGTCTTTTTTTTTGCTTTTAAGGGTAAATAAGAGACCTGGATTAGATGATCTCAATTAAGAGGACCTGTCATTCTTATTTCTATTACAAGGGATGTTTACATTCCTTGTAATAGGAATAAAAGTGATTAAAAAAATTATTAAAATAAAAAGGCAGTGTAAAAATAAAAAGTAAAATAAATAAGAAGCAACATTTTTTTAAAGTGCCCCATCCCTCCGTGCTCGGTGCAGAAGTGAACGCATACCTAAGTAGCGCCCGCATATGTAAACGGTGTTCAAATCACATATATGAGGTATTGCAGCGATTGTTAGAGCGATAGCAATAATTCTAGCACAGGACCTCCTCTGTAACTCTAAACTGGTAACCTGTAAAAATGTTAAAGCATCACCTATGGAGATTTTTTAACCACTTCCAGACCGGCTCACGCCAATATACGTCGGCACTTTGAAGAGGGATATCGTTGTTATGGCAGCAGCTAGCTACCATAACCCTGGTATCCTCTTCAGTGAGTGGTCCGGTGAGCGGTCTGGTTTCAGATAAAAGTGGTCTCTGCGGTGGATTTGCCGCAAGATCACTTTTATCGGTGGTGGAAGATGGCCCCCACCCGTCTCCATAGCAATGCAGGACGGAAGCGACGTCAAAACGTCACTTCTGCCCATAGCTCTTAAAGAGACATTTATTTTTTATTTTTTTTTAAATTGCATAATTTTTTTTTTATTATTGCATTTTAGTGTATATATATGAGATCTGAGGTCTTTTTGACCCCAGATCTCATATTTAAGAGGTCCTGTCATACTTTTTTTTCTATTACAAGGGATGTTTACATTCCTTGTAATTAGGGCTGAGAGACTTTCTAAAGAAAAAAAATCTGTGATTTTCTTAAAAAAACCTTGATTCATGATTTCGAATCGAGTTTTTTTTTGGACACTGCGCGGTCCGCCTCGTGGTCCGCCCCTTGGTGTCTGGCCTCGCGGACTAGGCCGAAGCCGCGGCCTCGCCTAAAAACTCCTGCCTGCAGCTCCCCAGGACCGGCGCTGACACTGCACCAGTCCTGAGGAGCTGCGGGCAAGAGTTTTTAGGCGAGGCCACGGCTTCGACCTAGTGCGCGGCCGAAGCCGCAGCCTCGCCTAAAAACTCCTCAGGACCGGCGTGGTGAAAAAAAAAAAAATCTAAAGAAATCGATTTGCTTAAATTTTGAATCGATTTGACTATGGCCAGGGTCCACAGTGTTTTAAGGGCATGCAAGCACAATGTGTCCCTTCTCATTGTACCTGCTTGAATCAGGAAAATACCATGTTATGGCCACCAGATGGAGCTGATAAATACTTATTTGCTATGATTTTTAGCCCCATCTAGTGCTGTTATATGTGCTGTTTTATTGAATCACTCTATTCTTTATGAAAGAATAAAACTTAACCTGGAGGTAAAATAAAGACATTCTCGGTTGCCAAGTCCATATAATCTATATATCAAATTTCATTTTACTTATTCATCCATAATCAGTCCCTACCGAAAGGAGAAAAGCTCAGAGGACAAGGATGGGAGTCTCATGATTAAGAAGATATTACACCTCAGCCTGGAGATGATCTACCTGCTAACTGGAGAGGTGAGGAGGATTCTGGGGGGGTCACATGACATCACTCTTATCTCTATTAATAAAACACAGACCTGACTGGAGAGGTGAGGAGGATTCTGGGAGGTCACATGACATCACTCTTATCTCTATTAATAAAACACAGACCTGACCGGAGAGGTGAGGGGGATTCTGGGAGGTCACATGACATCACTCTTATCTCTATTAATAAAACACAGACCTGACCGGAGAGGTGAGGAGGATTCTGGGAGGTCACATGACATCACTGTTAGGCTGAATGCGGCTGACAGCAGGGGTCTGGTGTGTCTCTGTTTTCCGTTTCAGGGATGAATCAGGCACAAATTTTTTCCTGAATTCGGACCTGAAACGGAGCCAAAGACGTACGAGACTCATGTGTAATTCGCTCTGCAGCTGCCCCGGAGATGTGTGAACTGGCTCCACTGAGAGCCAGGCACACGCTCCTATCATGCGAATTGGATGCAGGGAAACCCGCATCCAATTTGCGTTAGTGTGTACCCAGCCTAACACAGATAGGTGGAAAGTATTATGGGACAATTAGCCATGTTTATTATACAGTATGACATATTTATTTCATTGCACAGGATTATGGACCCATAAAGAAAGAGTCCAATGATTCTCTATCTCCCTCCCTGATATGGGAGAGAAACTACAACAAGAAGATTCTGGAAGTTACTCAGAAGCAGTGGCGTCGCTAGGGGGTGGCTTTTGGGGCTAAAGCCCCGAATCTGGGGCCTATAGCCCCGAGTCTCTGCAGGGGTCCCCAAGCGGAGGGGAGGCTCTCTGGGGACCCTGATGTAAGTGGGGGGCCCTCTGGGGACCCTGATGTAAGTGGGGGCCCTCTGGGGACCCTGATGTAAGTGGGGGGCCCTCTGGGGACCCTGATGTAAGTGGGGGGCCCTCCGGGGATATATACACACACGTATATTACTGTATATACATGTGTACGCCCACCCAAGCGCATGCATTTCTTTACTTTGCTGCTATGGGCTCTAACCCCAGATCTTTTGTAGACCTAGCAACGCCCCTGCTCTGAAGATCATTGAGCTGCTGACGGGAGAGGTGAGCGGTGCTGGGAATTCTGGGATATTATCCAGTAACAGACAAGGGATGTGTCTGGTGACTGTATCATTGTGTGACACAAGGATCTCTACAAGGACGTCATGATGGAGAACCGGACATCCCTCACATCACCGGGTAAGAGGAGACTTTCATTTCTTGTAAAGGAGAGAAGAGTATTGAGGATCCACCTAGATACACACATCCTCTGATATAAGGACATAGAAACAACGTATTCAGTCAGTGTGTGTGTTTCCTACAGATCCAGTAACAAAAATCCCCCAGAGAGATGTCCCCATCCTCTGTATTCCCGGGACTCCACACAGGAAGATCAGGAGATCCCTCAGGAGGTTCAGGTTCAGATGTCCGCTTGGCGACTTCAGACTGTAGGCTTAGTGTGGCCGAGTGCGGGGTGTACCAAGATGGCCATGATAGAACGTCACTTCCATTACGAAATCTGACAGGTCACCTAATCTGACGGAACACCCCTTGCATCTCGTCTCTATGGGAACCCAGAAACTGCTGAGTGGCCGTGGAATGCACACTGCGGAAGAGCTGTAGCCAAAGGGCGGACGTGAGAGGGAAGCTTCCGGTGCTGGGGGGGGGGATAGTGATGATGGATGGTAGACACAGGCAGCTGGTTACAGCTAACAATGTATGACAGTGACCATATTCTATTTATTATTATTACTGGGCCTTGGGCTGTATATTATCACTGTTAATAATTATAAGTAATCTGTTTAATTCATTTTGTTAATAATAGATAAGTTTGTGGTTAAAATATTTTTTATCATTTTGTATTATTAGTAAAATTGTCCCCTTATTTGTTCCCACAGGGGGTGGGGCTCTGATCAGATTGGAGCGGAGCTTTCAGTCCTCTGTTTTTTCATTTAGAAGAGTTCAGCCCTCATTATACACCTATTATTACTATGTGACGATTTATGATGTCAGTCCATACGGCTGCTGGGGGTCTGCCATCATGCCATGGCAGCAGAGAGATCATGTGATACTGGCGGGTGTTTCACTAAATATATACATTTAGTATTATTGCAGATAAACATTATTAGTTGGTCCCTCCCACGAGGAGTCTGTTCCCAGAGTCTTCACTGAGGATGGGGAAAAAGAGGAGGAACATGACCAAAAGGATACTGCAGCTCGCACTGGAGATCATCTACCTGCTGACTGGAGAGGTGAGGAGGATTCTGGGAGATCATGACATCACTCTTATCTCTATTAATAAAACACAGACCTGACCGGAGAGGTGAGGAGGATTCTGGGAGATCACATGACATCACTCTTATCTCTATTGATAAAACACAGAGCTGACTGGAGAGGAGAGAAGGATTCTGGGAGGTCACGTGACATCACCCTAATATCTAGTAATAAAACACAGAGCTGACTGGAGAGGAGGATTCTGGGAGGTCACATGAGATGTTTGTTAACTCACTTGTAGTGAACAATGTGGTAATAATTATTGCAATATCTTGTGTAGAATTATGGACCAATAAAGAAGCTGGATAACATCATAGTGCCTCCACCTTCCTCCCCAAAACCTGAGAGAAACAAAGATGGTAAGATCCTAGAAGTCACCCAGAAGATCATTGAGCTGCTGACGGGAGAGGTGAGCGTTGCTGGGAATTCTGGGACATTATCCAGTAACAGACAAGGGATGTGTCTGGATGGTGACTGTATCATTGTGTGTGTCAGGTTCCTATAAGGTGTCAGGATGTCACCGTCTATTTCTCCATGGAGGAGTGGGAGTATATAGAAGGACACAAGGATCTCTACAAGGACGTCATGATGGAGAACCGGCCGCCCCTCACATCACCGGGTAAGAGGAAACTTTCACATCTTGTAAAGGAGAGTATTGAGGATCCCCCTAGATACACACATCCTCTCGTATAAAGACATAGAAACAATGTATTCAGTCAGTGTGTGTGTTTCCTACAGATGGATCCAGTAACAGAAATCCCCCCGAGAGATGTCCCCATCCTCTGTATTCCCGGGACTCCACACTGGAAGATCAAGAGATCCCTCAGGAGGATCAGGTACCACAAATTACATTTCATCCACCTAAATCTACAGAGGAGGTGCCTTAAAATGGTTTGGTGATGGTTCCTGAATAAGACTCTAAATATCACATCCAGATGGGAAGTAAAGTCAGTCAGTAAATTGCCCTTTCTGTCAAGGAATTATTTCTCTGGTGATGAAGTTACACTCAATTATCTTTCTTATAATTTTATTTAATCCATGAAGTTCCTCCATATACTTCTCAGCGGGTTTGCTTGTTGAGGACATATGACTCTGTCCTCTGCACCTTCCTAAGAGATGGCAAGGATCGTATAGTGGGCGGGGGTGGGAATATCTAACCGGCTATTTCACGTCTCAGCAGATGGTGTTTCCAGATGCTAATGAAGGAGCTTCTTAGTCAGTAAGGTGACGTGTTGCTCCACTTCTCTCTTTAGATGAATGTGATGTTCTGGGGGGGTAGACTATGCCCTCTGCATAGACTACCAGTCTTGATCAGAACAGCAAAAGCAATGGCGACCATAGGGGGGGGCCAGAGGGGGCCCTGACCCCCCCAACATTATGCTGGGCCCCACCATGTGCCCCCCCCAAAACAATTTTTTTAATTTTTTTTTTTATTTTTTTTTTACAAAAAGGCAATTTGTTTT
Organism: Lithobates clamitans; assembly: GCA_037952925.1. Lineage (NCBI taxonomy): Eukaryota > Metazoa > Chordata > Amphibia > Anura > Ranidae > Lithobates > Lithobates clamitans. Next base: position 215,085 of record JBBGZY010000722.1, on the reverse strand, counting down.
TGTTTGTATTCATATCGGATGTGCCGCATCTTACTCGGGCCACCGCTGGGGTAACACAGTCTCTATTGAGAGGAAGAACGTCCCCAGTCAGCTCCTGCGGGTGATTCCTCCCCCCTCCCTCTGCTCGCTGACACTGCATAATGCAAGCGCTCACACAACCACGACCGCCCTATCTGCTCCTTCCCCTGCATCCTCATTGGCAGGGAGAAGAGGGAGTTGCAGGAAGGACTCCACCAGGACTCTCAGTTACTGAAAAAAACAGACTGATTTCTCCCGTCCTTAGGACAAGAGAACCAGCCTGTAAATTCTAAGAGATGCCAGACCAGAACTGTCAATAGCAGGGGCAGGATAGCAAGAGGAGGCTGGGGAACCCCAGTGACAGAACACCGGGGCCCGGTGGCAAGACAACCTTTGCAACCCTGATAGTTCTCCCACTGCTTTGGACCCTTATATTTTCTTGGTATGCTGGTGACATATATATCTTGTTCTCTGTCACCCTGGGGGGGGCCTAATACAGTAGGAAGGGAGCTCACTGCAGAACATGTGAAAGGGCCGTTGTGGGATCATAGTAAAGGGGTAAAGGGCCCCAGGATAGATAAAATATATATAGATCTATCTATCTATCTATCTATCTATCTATCTATCTATCTATCTATCTATCTATCTATCTATCTATCTATCTATCTATTTGCATTTTATAGTTGCCCCCCTATTTTTGTTCCTGTCCCCCCATGTGCCCCCCCTAAATATGAAAGCTGGAGACGCCACTGAGCAAAAGTGCAGCGTTACTATCTCCCCTGGTATCCTCCACGGCAGAAATTACCGATGCTCAGGCACAGATTGCTAAGAGCCACCAACACATCTAGTACAGGAGAAGAGCCGGCATTACCGTAAATCATGGTATTTCTTAAAGTTTTACTTTAAAGCTGTGTAAACAGCACAAAAAGTCAACGCGTTTCAGCTTAAAACAGCCTTAACCATGACTCATTTCTAGCACCAGACCTCCTCCGTAATGCTAAACTGATGACCTATAGGGGGCTTTTAAAGCGTTGCCTATGGAGAATATAGGGTACTGAAGTTTGACATGTTTGGTATCTACTTACTCGGCACAACTTCATCTTTTATATTTTACCAAAAATTAGGTAATTTATTGTGTTTGTGTGTCCTAGTATTTTTTACAAAAAAATTGTATTTCTTGGACCTTGCATATCATGTAACATAAAAAAAAATGCAATTACCACTATTTTATTTTCTAAGATGTCTGCTTTCAGAAACTATATCATGTTTTGGGGGTTTATACAGGCCTAAAATGATTTTTTTAAACATGTGTGCAAAAAAGCGAAAGGGTTAAAATAGTTTTTTTGTTTTATCCAGGGCATGGACCTGGTTGTCATTAAAGTTGAACCTGTCGATGATGAGGATGAAGGGAAGGAAATCCCTCCAGAGATCAGCACAGGTGAGTAATAAACACTAAATCCAGAGAAGGGTCCCAGATTCTCCTTGTTCATTCACTACAATTTTGCCAATATGATCTGTTTCAGAGTATATGCAACCCCAGAGAGGTGGAGACTTTCTTTAAAAACATAGAAGTTACCAAAGATTACTAGAGGGGTGTGTGTGTTTATGAGGACTTGGGGTTTCCTTACACTGGTGATCAGGTGGAAGCTCCAGTAACATCCTTTCTTATTGTGGTGGTCCATGAGCCCCCATTAAAATGCTTCCATGTGAATGCTTCCCATTATACTGCCTTCCATTGCAGTATCTCCATTATATGGCTTCCTATTATGGTGCTGCTCTATGGCCATAGATGATGTGATTTTCTGTCCTGCAACCATGGGTTTCAGGGGAAAAAAACACTTGATTCCCCTATCAACACAGTCAGTGTTGATGGGGGAATCCCTCCCACGGAGCTATTGTGTTCTCCCGGTAAGGGAGCGTACGGGGAGCTGTCACTGGCAGGAGAACACAGTGAATATTGCTAGTGGCTATAGCCGCTGGCAATAATTGCATGTAAAAATCTGACATGCTGGTTGTACCCAAGTCGATCAATGGATCAACATGGATTAAATCAGCCATTAAGTACCTCCAGTGCATTGATCCTCTTACCCCAGTGCCACCAATATGACCTTTGTCAGAGGTTTTCTTCTTCCTTTCCCCTGTATGCATAGCGGCGATGGAAAGCGGTTACAATCAGCCTGCTCATAGATGGTTTGAATCTCACCCCGTCCCTGCTAAACTGGCGAGATTTCACCCTCACTAAAGCCCTCTCCACTATTTATAAGACCATGGGGTTGATTTACTAAAGGCAAATCCACTTTGCATGGAAGTGCACAAGTAAGTGCAGTCACTGTAGATCTGAGGGGAAGCTCTGAAATGAGGTGAAGCTCTGCTGATTTTATCATCCAATCATGTGCAAGCTAAAATACTGTTTTTTACTCCCCTTGCATGTCCCCCTCGGATCTACAGCGACTGCACTTACAAGTGCATTTTCAGTGCACTTTCAAGTGCACTTGTAGTGCAAAGTGGATTTGCCTTTAGTAAATAACCCCCCATGTCTCTCTCTGTCAACTCGGGGCTGGAAACTCTTAAATCTTAATGGGCACTGGATGTCCCTAGCTTAGATGATGAAGGTTGGGAAGAAATATGGGAGTGCGCCTTTTTATAGCTGGTTTCCGCAAGGGACAGGTTGATTCAGTACAAACTCCTACATAGGACCTATCTCGCGCCTGCACTATTACACAGAATATATCCCTCCGTTCCTGCGTTAGTGGTGTGCGGCGGACTCAGCAGATTTTATCCACATCTTTTGGCAATGCCCTTACATTCAAACTTTTTGGGAAGTAATGGTCTCGGTTATACACTCTGTGACCACTATTCATGTGCCCCGGAACAGTGGAGGTTTGTTTGCTGGGTTTGGTGGACACTCTGGCTCATCTTCAGGCCTCCAGGACGCTGATAAAATTATTATTGTTCTATACAAGAAAAATTATTCTTCTCCAGTGGAAAGCCTCATCTGCTCCAACCCTTACCTTGTGAAAAAAGTAAATTATTGTTAATTTACCTCTGTACAAGGCTACCTTTTTGGCGAGAGTATGCCCTAAAAAATTCCACAAGGTTTGGGACATTTGGGTAGAGGACCTGTCTACTAATGCTGACCCTGAATCTCTTAATTAGTGGATTACCTTACAAACGAATAGGTGAACATGTATACGTAGGTGAAATCACGTCCAATCCACACGACTAATGCCGCATACACACAGTAGGAATTTACGACAACAAATGTTCGATGTGAGCTTGTTGTCGGAAAATCCGACAGTGTGTAGGCTCCATCGGACATTTGCTGTCGGAATTTCCGACAACAAATGTTTGAGAGCTGGTTCTCAAATTTTCCGACAACAAAACTTGTTGTCGGAAATTCCGAGCGTGTGTACACAATTCTGACGCACAAAATTCCACGCATGCTCGGAATCAAGCAGAAGAGCCGCACTGGCTATTGACCTTAATTTTTCTTGGCTCATCGCACGTCTTGTACGTCACTGCGTTCTTGACGTTTGGAATTTCCGACAACATTTGTGTGACCGTGTGTATGCAAGACAAGTTTGAGCCAACATCCGTCTGAAAAAAATCCAAGGTTTTGTTGTCGGAATGTCTGATCGTCTGTACGCGGCATAAGAGTTGTGACTTATGCCGCGTACACACGGTCGGACTTTTCGTCTACAAAAGTCCGACGGACGCCGACGGACTAAAGCTGGCTGACAATCCGATCGTGTGTGGGCTTCCCCGGACTTTCAGCGGACTTTTCCAGCCTCAAATCTGACGGACTTTAGATTTGAAAAATGCTTCAAATCTTTACGTCGTAACTACGCCGGACCCAGAAATCCGCTCGTCTGTATGCTAGTCCGACGGACAAAAACCCACGCTAGGGCAGCTATTGGCTACTGGCTATCAACTTCCTTATTTTTGTCCGGTGTACGTCATCACGTACGAATCTGTCGGACTTTTGTGTGATCGTATGTAGGCAAGTCCGTTCGTAAGAAAGTCTGCCGCAAGTCCGCCAAAAGTCTGACAAAAGTCCGTCGAAAGTCTGTCGGACAGGCTGTCGGACTTTTGTAGACGAAAAGTCCGACCGTGTGTATGCGGCGTTACTTCTTTGTTAAAGGTTGCTCAATACTGCCCCTGAGTAGCTGATACCTACAATATACTAACAATCTAAGAAGTTACTAGAACGTGTAGTTTTGTTCTAGTGCCAATAGCGGCACTACTGTTAGGCTGGGTTCACACCATTGAAAATTGGATGTGAGTGGCCCGCATCCAATTCAGAATAGCAGGAGTTTTTGACCGGCTCTCTATGGAGCCTATTCACATTTCTCCAATGCAGGCTCTGGTGCGAATTTACACAGGAGCCCTGTGCGTCTTTTGGTCCATTTCAGGTCCAAATTCAGCCAAAAATTCAGGCTGAAATCGGACCTGAAATGGTGAACCAGGACGCACCGGACCCCTGCTGGGAGCCGCATCAGTATTAGGTGTGAACGCAGCCTTAAAGTTTTATTTTTTATACTGTTTGTTTTTTGTGATGTATGTGGACCGAGCTTGGGTATGCCCAAAAGGTTTTGGTTTGTATATAAACTTGAAACCCAATAAAAAGAATTTTCAAAAAAATAAATAAACTGGCGAGATTTCAACCATCTATGGCTGGTTTTAATAGGTACCTCCAGTGCATTCATCCTCTTACCCCAGCGCCACCATATTGTCCTCTGTCAGAGTCTTTCCTCTTCCTTCACCCTGTATGCATAGCGCCGCAGGGAAGCGGCAATAAGACATAACTACCTGTTCTGACATGTGGCTCCCCACCCATTCGCCTCTCGTGTCTATCCCAGGCATTGTACAGTATGCGGTGACAGAATAGGTAGCTACGCCTCACTGCTGCTTCCCAATGCCACTCTACATATGTGGGGGGCATGTCTGATGGAGGGTCGGCACGGCAGGGACGTGATCTACTTGTCACATGACCAGGATTGATGGATGGATTGTGATGGACCTGTTGCTAACACCTGATCTATTTACAATCACACAGGCGATGGAGCCGGAGTCTTCACAAGCCGGCATGTCCACACCAGGAAGACGCCCAACAAGACGTTTGGTGGAGACCCAAACCTGGCAGACTCCAGACTGAAGACTGGCAAGCAGATCATTAAGAACCCATTTCAGTGCTCAGTGTGCAGCAAGTCATTTGTCTGGAGTTGCAATCTAGTGGCGCACATGAAGATCCACACCTCGGAAAAGCCCTTTGAGTGCACCGAATGTGGCAAGTGCTTCCTGAGGAAGCGCCAGCTGGTCGTCCACCAGCGGACTCACACTGGCGAGAGGCCGTTCCAGTGCCCAGAGTGTGACAAGCGCTTCGCAGAGAAGGGCAAGCTGGTGAGGCATGGCAGGGTCCACACCGGGCAAAAGCCGTACCTGTGTGAGCAGTGCGGGAAGTGCTTCTCAGACAGCTCCACCCTGATTAAACACAAGCTGGTCCACATGGGGACACAGTACGTCTGCACTGACTGCGGCCGCAGCTACAACTACAAAACGTCGCTCATTAAGCATGCCAGGGTGCACACAGGGAAGGCCTTGAATGGGCGGAGCGGAGGCACAAGTTAAAGGTCAGGACCTTTTTCTTTTCAGATTTAGCTGCCAATGCAGACTTTTGTTTCTGGGGCAGGACTTGTCCACCTGCTTCTGTACCCTCTCCACTGGAAGTCTGCATAGGATTCAAGGTGAACTATCCTGCGGTCTTGTGGCATCCCTCCTCAATGTCCTTAGGTCTACAGCACCAGGAGTCTATGGGGCTGTTGGGGGATCCTGTTTCCTATGTCAACACTGTTATCGTCTGATCATGGAATTGAGGTAATGACAGGACCTTCTGTTTAGCACACATTTTGAAGAATTTCAGCACTATAACTATGACAGTGTCTACAGAACAGAAGCAGGTAAGGGTCTGACATAAAGTGACTATATAGAACACCTGCAGGTAATAAACTTTACACCTCAAATCCTGTTTTAATTACATACCTTATTTTACACCCAGTCATGTCATTGTTGGATCTCTGTGCTTTTGAATACAATGCAGGCAGATCATGGCGGACCCGGTGCTGTACATTACTTCCTGAAAACATCACAGCACCCTGCTGGACTACTTCTCCGAAGAGCTCTCATTCCTGGTGGGCTGGCTCTTGGGAGGAGTCATGCAAATATCAAAATGCTTTGATTGCATGTTACACGACCCCTCGGCTGCTGCTACTTCACTTGCCGCCTGCTGGGAGCCATATAAAAATCCTATCATAGGTCTGGTGTAACTCGGAGCTTACAGAGAGATAAGACCCGCCCTCATGTGACAACACCAATGCCTGGCCACCCATACAGCACATTATGCAATATAGGGGGAAGGGGAGAGAGGTACATGCTCCCGCATACCTATAAGGATGGAGTATTTCTCAGGGGTCCAATGGGCAAACAAGGGAATCACTTAAAATGCATCTTACACATCTGTATAGATACATTCCTGACATGTCCTATTATACAGCAACAGTATCATTTTTCAAAAAAGCTCCACCCTTTATCAATAAAAAGTTATCCCATAGCTCCAGCCTGGCTTTGCCTAGGTTGAGATCACATCATGTGTTTTCTGCAAGCAGGAGGAAACCTTTTCTCAGTCTCCTCTTCCCTAGTGATCAGACTGTACATAATGGGTGCTCCATGTGACCCTCCAGCTGTGACAGAACTACAAGTCCCATGATGCATTGCAAGGCCCTGTTACAAGCATAACTCCCAAAGGCAAAGGCATGATGGGACTTGAAGTTCTGCAACAGCTGGAGGGCCACTGGTTGAGCACCCATGCTGTACATTGTAACTTTGTAGCAAGTCGCAAGGTGAGAGGCTGCAGTAGGAGCTGAACTATGTAAGACATTTGCCAAAAACTGCACAGGAAGCAGGATTTGTATGACTGTGTCATTTCTGAGTTGGCATCTCAGTCCAAGAAGTAGATGGCGACCCTGGATGATGCCTGAACAATGGTGGCGCTGGCCTTCTGGAGATAAAAGAAGATGAAGGTATTGTCAAAAGGAGTACAATGATCTCTTGGAGAGGTAAAGGCCTGAAAGGAAACACACAAATCCTTATCTCCACTCAAAACTGGCCTCTCCTACACATGGACTGTGGTGGCCAGCACCTGTGTTCTCCACCTCCACTCTTCATTGAAAGCAATAGGAAAAAAATAATAAATTCAGCCACACTCAAATTAGCTCTTCTTGCAGTATTTTTAATAATCAGTACATTGCCTGAATACAGTGCTATCTCTAACCCAAAACCGGCCCTTCTTGATGCATTTCACCACCCTTGGCTTGCGCACAAGGATAAGGAAAGGCCTTGTGGGCAGGTCAGGGGTGGTAAAATGCGTCGGGTAGGCTGTTACTGTTTCGGAGAGATATCACTGAATGCCTAAAGGGTTTACGTTGACACATTACTCACCATGCTGCATATATTAAAGGGGATAAAATGTATATGATAAATCAGAAATGCTCCCACCTCCACAAACTACACTCGGACTCACCCCCCCCCCCATCCACGCCATTCCCTTATCAATCGATAAATTATAGATGTTGACTACCTGTGTTTCCTTTGCTGACAAAGCACACCCTGTTGGTAAACTATCATCTCTGCACTGAAAGTTGCAGAGCCTTTCGTCCAGCCAAGGGGAAGTTTCTTTGGGGACCCTCCATGGAACTGAATTGTTTACAATGGCTAGACTCCATCCTGAACTTCCAAAAGCAGGAGGCTACTAGAGACAATTCTCATTTACGGTTTTCATCCCAAAATATTGATTATGTCCTTCCACACATCACAACCGAAAAAAACGACACAGACCGTTGAATCTATTTTTTGTACATTTTTTATTACAAATGTGTTCATTATTATAGTTTTGTAGTATGAAATTTTCATGGATAGTTGGTGGGTTTTATAACAGTGAAAGCCCCCCAACCTGCCCCTCGTAGGAGGGCTGGAGCCAAGAAAGGCAGGGGAGGATGCTATGCTGCTTGCACCGCCCCCGCAGGACCTGTGCAGCAGTTCTGGCTTGGAACAGAGGCTGTAGTATGATGCCACCTCTGTTTTTATACGCAGAAGGGACACCACTATCCTCCCTGTTGGCCCTCTGCAAATGGCAGAAGACCCTTGTTGCAGGCAAAGGGTGGTCCCAGAGTGGAGTCCAGCCTCAAAACTATAACATGGCATGGTGTTTAAAGGAACCAGTCTCCACTAGGCTGGTGTAAAAATCTGAACAATTAAATGAAGGCTGTCAGCACCTCCATATTTGTCCCATGGCAGGTCCATTTAAATCCAGACAATGCTGCAGCTGAGAGTCAGCACACCTGGAGGTCTGACAGTTCCCCCATGCTGAGAACACACAGGGGAAGATTTGCTGGAGACTGCAAGAGACTGGAGAGTGCAAAATAGGATGCACCTCACCAATTAGCTTCTAGGTTTTTTTGTCAAAGCCTAATTAAACAAGCTGAAGTGAGAAGTGGATTGGCTACCATGCACAGATTCCCCAGATTCCGAGTGCTCCAGTTTTCGTAAATCCCCCCCATACTGTCTTGCAACTCCATAGTAACCCTCACAATATCAAACACAAAGCCCTGCAGCTGTTAACGTTCCTCCTACCTACAGGGCTCTGTGATGTGATACTGTTGTGCGCACTCCGGAGGTGACATTACCAGCAGACAGCTGATGTAACAGAGCCTAGACCTTCACTGTCACCCAGCTCCTAAATGCGCACAACAGTTTCAAATAGCAGAGCCCTGTAATTGAAGGGAGTGTAAACATCTACAGGACTCTGCTATTATGCACACTCAGGATCTGGAAGAAAACCTGAGGTCAGGCAACTGATGGAGCAGTAAGCTATCAGACTTTAGGAGCGCCCTCTCCACTCTTAGAGTTTGTTTACACTTGCTTCAAATTTAAACGCACATCAAAGTGCCTACCGCTAGAACATGCTTTTTTTTATGCTTCAGTGATGCTTTTATGAAGCTTTAGGCCCCTTTTACACTTGTGCAACCTGAAAGTCACGTGATTTGAAACAATGCCTGTGTAATCCTAAGGTCCATAAACCTCAAGTCGCAGCAAAGTCAGTCCAAAGTATTACAGGGACTACTTTGAAGTTGCACATATATGAATGGAACTCGTTGGAAATCATGGGGTACGACTTGTCATGCAACTTTGCAGTCCCAAGTCAAACAAGCGTGAAAGAGGCCTTAACGAAGCTTGGCAAATGCCCTGTGTGTGTGTTTATTTTCCATTTGTTTTAAAGGGGCCGAAACCCCAGTTTAGCAGTACCCCAACTCAGCAGATCCCCAACTCATTAGAACCCCTGTTCAGCAGATCCTCAGCTTATTAGTACCCTTGTTCAGCAGATCCCTGCTCAATAGTAACCCCCAAGGTCTCTTGATGCTTCACTCAGTAGTACCCCAGCTCTGCCGATCCCCCACTCAGTAAGGCTGGATTCACACCTATGCATTTTTAGTGCTTTTTGCATTTTGCAGATTTGTACTACAGTCCATTTAACATGGTTTGCTATGGAACACGTTCTGTTGTGCAAATCTGCAAAATGCAAAAAGCACTAAAAATGCATAGGTTTTGAATCCAGCCTAATAATCCCCAGCTCTGCCGATCACCCACGCAGTAGTAACCCCCAGCGCTGCTGATCCCCCCTCGCAGGAGTAACCCCCAGGTCTGCTGATCCCCTGGTTTGCTGATCCTCCTCTCTCTCTCTGGTCCCCACTCACCTACCGCTATATTGCTCCCATGCTGCTCACCATGTGTGACATCTGCTAGTTTCTCCTGCTCTAGTCCCCCAGCTCTGCTCATCCTCTGCTGTTCAGTCCTCTCTCCGGTCCCTGCTCATCTTCTGCTATAGCGTTCCCATGTTCACACCACATGTGCAGTCTGCTAGTTGCTCTGCTCCATTCCGGACCTCGCTCACCTTCCTGCTGCTCCACACTGCACACCAGATGTAACGTCCGCACCAGATACTCCCAGAACATATACACATGAACCGGAAGTGACTGCTGATGATGTCTTTCTGGTTCAATTGTTGGTTTCCCAGTGCATCCTGGGATATCTCATACCTGCAATACCTCCAAAACAAGGTGAAGCTAAATAAAAGCCCCTCACAAACTTTAGGTGCTGTTAGTGAGCGTTGTCACTTCTCTAGAGAACTTTGAAGCACTAAGAAAGCAACATGGGGTATAATTTTTGAAGCAAACCAAATACAATGTGTGAACTTATGGTTGGTGGGTATCAGTCCTGGTTAGGGCTGGTAACTAGGTTCAATTAAACCCATCAGGGTGGTCATCACCAAACTGCTCCATTCTAGTCACTACCAATCCAAGAGTAGACCATGGAAAGCTTCTATAACAGCTGAAGACTTGGAGAGCAGGCATAGTTAGGGCTGATAACTAGGTTTTGATTAAACCCAACAGGATGGTCATTGCCAAACTGCTCAAGTCCGTCATGACAAATCCAAGGGTAGACCATAGAAAGCTTCCATGGCATCTTGGGACTTGCAGAGTAGGCATAGTTATGGCTGTTACTAGGTTTTGATTATGACCATCCTGTTGGGTTTAATCAAACTGCTGAAGTCTAGTCACAACCAATCCAAGAATGGACCATGGAAAGCTTACATGGCATCTTGAGACTTGCAGAGCAGGCATGGCTATATGCCTGGCTCTTGATAGCTTGTGAACTCTGTAAGAAAAATATTGGGGGCTGTAGTTTTTGTAAAATTATAATTGGCTGTTCTGTATACAAAAGTGTCCTCCTTTCAAAGCCAACCCCACCCAAGACATATCAGTTTTAGATGGGCACTAGTGGATTAATATTGCTCTTCAGCTCTTGAACGTTCCCGAGGCTCCCACCCCGCTTTCAGTCACCATTCTCATATCCAGACTCCCATTTGTTTTCTTCTGGAATAAGGAGAATAAATCAGGGATGAAGTCAACAGCTTGGAGGTGTTGTTACTAGTGTTCTTGGCAGAGTTCAACCTGCTATCAGCCATGTGGAAACGACAGGCTTCTTTTGGAAGGGGCCATCTATGTCAAAGCAAAGGCTTCTGGCCTATGTGGCGCCTCTCGTGCGAGACAAGGGATGACTTCTTGGAGAAACGCTTACTGCAGATGGGGCAGGAAAAGGGCTTGTCCCCCGTGTGAAGCCTCTCGTGCAGGGTAAAGCTGGACTTGTATTTAAAGCATTTGCCGCAGGCGGAGCAAGTATATGGCTTAACGTCCGAGTGGATCCGCTCGTGGATCAAGAGGTTGGGTTTCTGGTTAAAGCATTTTCCACACACAGAGCAGGAAAATGGCTTCTCCTTGGTGTGAATCCGCTCGTGGACCACCAGATAGGCTTTTTGCGTAAAGCTCTTCCCACAGTGTGAGCAGGTGTAGTCGTAATTGCCCCTGTGGTTTCGTTCATGCCGGCCGAGGCCTGATTTTTGCGCAAAGCACTTCCCGCACTCCGAACACGAGTACCGCTTCTTCCCATTGTGAGTTCTTTGCTGTGAAATTAAACTTGCGCCTCCTATGAGAGCTGAGTTATAAGCATCAGAATTGGAAGACAAATCAGGCCCGTGGAGATTTGGGTGGAGGTGGGGCAGGGCTATTCGGTTTTCTTCAGCAGTGACGTCCTCATCTACGTCACCCTCTGGAGAGAAAACGGGGTATTTATTCCTGATCTTCTCTTCTTCTTCTGCAGAGAACAAAAGACATAGAAATTATATAAGATTAGGTACACTATATTGTCTGAAATGTCTTTGTATAGCCATTGTGTGCTTCAAGCCTTGCAGCAACAGTTTGGGGAAGGTCCTTTTCTGTTCTAACATGGATGTACCCCTGTGTACAACGACGTGGTTTGACCAGTATGGTGTGGAGGACCTCAAGGCCTTGCACAAAAGCCAGATCTCAATCCTACTGAACACTTTCAGGATGAATTGGTATGCCGAACATCAGTATCTGACCTCACACGTGTTCTTTTAGCTAAACAACCACAGTTTCCATAAGGCATGCACCAAAATCTTTTGGAAAGCCTTTCCAAAAGAATGGAGGATTCTATAGCTATAGAGGGTGGAGCCTTGGTCATCTCTGTAATAATACCCCTGGTTCCAGAATGAGACATAACAGTGTTATGGTCAGGTATTTACAAACTATGATAGATAGATAGATAGATAGATAGATAGATAGATAGATAGATAGATAGATAGATAGATAGATAGATAGATAGATAGATAGATAGATAGATAGATAGATAGATAGATAGATAGATAGATAGATAGATAGATAGATAGATAGATAGATAGATAGATAGCCTGAATTTTGCACGTTTGGATTTAGTGTTTTTCTTACTCACCTGTGCTGATCTCTGGAGGGATATCCTCCTCTTTATCCAGCTCATTATCCCTCTCATCTTCTTCAACTTTAATAATAAACAGGTTCTCATCCTAGATATGGCACAAAGCAATATGGGTGAAGCCTTTTTAGGTATTATTTAAAATTATGCAGGAGAATATCATTATACTGTAAGTCACATTTGGTATTTTTTATGTTGATTTGGCCTACCGTATAAACCTGTGTGATGCTGTGATCCTTCTGATGGATCTCCTGATGTACCTGTGTGGAGTCCCGGGAATACAGAGGACAGGGACATCTCTCGGGGGGATTTCTGTTACTGGATCCATCTGTAGGAAACACACACACTGACTGAATACATTGTTTCTATGTCTTTATATCAGAGGATGTGTTTATCTAGGGCAGGGGTCTCCAAACTTTCTAAACAAAGGCCCAGTTTACTGTCCTTTAGACTTTTTTGGGGGGGGGGGGGGGGGGGGGACTATGGCCATTGGGAGTAGAAAAGGTCTCCAAGGTTAGTGGTAAAAACAATGCCCCATCATTGGTGTCAGTGGGAGTAATTGTACCCCATAGTTGGGGTCAGTGGGGAATTGCGTCCCATCATTGGGCCTCATTGTTGATGTCAATTGTTCCCCATTATTAGGGTCATTGGGAGGAATTATGTCCCATTATTGGAGCCACTGGGCCCCATTGTTGGTGTCATTGGGAGGAATTTTGCCCCTTCATTGGGGTTAGTGGGGGGGGGAATTATGCCCCATTGTTGGTATCAGTGGATGAAATAGTGTTGCAAGGGCCAGTTAAAAGCAAGCAAAGGGCCGCATCTGGCCCCCAGGCTGCAGTTTTGAGACTACTGATCCAGGGGGATCCTCAATACTCTTCTCTCCTTTACAAGAAATTAAAGTCTTCTCTTACCTGGTGATGTGAGGGGCGGCCGGTTCTCCATCATGACATCCTTGTAGAGATCCTTGTGTCCCTCTATATACTCCCACTCCTCCATGGAGAAATAGACAGTGACATCCTCACACCTTATAGGAACCTGACACACACAGTGATACAGTCACCATCCAGACACATCCCTTGTCTGTTACTGGATAATATCCCAGAATTCTCCCGCCACTACTCACCTCTCCTGTCAGCAGCTCAATGATCTTCTGGGTGACTTCTAGAATCTTCTTGTCACTGTTCCTCTCAGGTGTCGGGGAGGGCAGTGCAGGCACTGTGATGGGGTTGTGGATCCGGCTCCATCCTTCTACAACACGGGGACGGTTGCTGGGTGTCACAAGCTCACCAAATGTTTTTACTAATATATAGTCCTTTGAAAAAGATAACTTCACATTATTCCATGAATAATTAACATTCCATGTTAATACAATACACCTCTCTCAGGTCTGTGTGTCATGTGACCTCCCAGAATCCTCCTCACCTCTCTGGTCAGGTCTGTGTTTTATTAATAGAGATAAGAGTGATGTCATGTGACCTCCCAGAATCCCCCTCACCTCTCCACTCAGCAGGTAGATAATCTCCAGGGTGAGGTTTAATATCTTCTCAGTCATGTGACTCCTTTCCTTGCCCAAAGAGTTTTGCGCCTCTTGGAAGGGACTGTTCATGATGAAACCTGTGCAGAGAAGCAGTAAAATGAACTTTGATGCAAAGATTATATGGACTTGGTAACTGAGAGCATTTTCTACAACGTCAATAGATTAAACTAGGACTGCAATCTACAGGCGTGCCTTGTGACCACTAAACATACTTGTAATCATGACCAACTGTTTTTATCTGAATCTAAATGTTTGAAACGGACTATAAAAGGGTTCCCTTAGCTGGTTATTGAAGCTGGGTGACAGAGGAACCTGTGGTGCTCTTGTAATGAGATAGGACTATTACAGGTTACAACCTAAGCAGGCTCTACCGGGAAGAGGCATCAGGGTTTGAACCCCAGGCCAGCATATGCTGTTAGGGTCAAACCAAGCTTTGATTGCACCCTGGCAATAGTGAGAAGATTTTGGCAGGAGACACTGAACCGGACTGCTCTAGTGATGCATCCTCTCCACAGGCACTGCTGGATCTCTCCACCCAAGGTTCATAAAAAGGTACAAAAAGGGACTACATAGCGTGATACCGTAGACAACGTATTTATTAAATAAAAAGAGATACACTTACATGATGAAGTAAATAAAAAGCGCTTGTATATAAAAGGGGCGGCAGTGGAGTCCGCCCCTTTTATATACAAGCGCTTTTTATTTACTTCATCATGTAAGTGTATCTCTTTTTATTTAATAAATACGTTGTCTACGGTATCACGCTATGTAGTCCCTTTTTGTACCTTTTTATGAACCTTGGGTGGAGAGATCCAGCAGTGCCTGTGGAGAGGATGCATCACTAGAGCAGTCCGGTTCAGTGTCTCCTGCCAAAATCTTCTCACTATTGCCAGGGTGCAATCAAAGCTTGGTTTGACCCTAACAGCATATGCTGGCCTGGGGTTCAAACCCTCCGGTAAGCTCCCACCTATTACATCCAAGCACACTGCATGCTTTTGAAGACACAGTGGTGAATAGTGTGATTCATATATGAAACATCCCATCTTTTGATGAGACTTTTTTATTTGCAGAACAATAATCTTTGAGACTCTTTCTGCTGTATGTTGGTGAAGGCGCTCCTCACCTCACATGTTGGGTAGTGACCCATCCAGTCCATTTAACATATTTTCTAATTTCAATTTGATTTATATATGCTACCTTTATTGTTGTATATTACACTTTGGTTTTAGGCTATTTTATCAGTTTAAGATATCTTGTCTTAAATAGCGCTACACATTTTTTGTTTATTATCTGTTTATGTGGCAACGATTCTAGTTGTGGTGTTAGCTGCTCATATCTTCTTGATTATTCAGAGTAAGCGCAAATTTGTTGTCGTGAATTTTGGGAAGAGGCATCAGCACTTATGGAGGGGCCTGGAAACAAACATGCTCTAATGTCTGTATATACCTTAAAGCCCAACTCTGGGAAATAAGCAAAATCTGAGGGGTTGCACCAGCATTGCAAGGATTAAACGCTTGTTAGAGCAGGGGTCTTCAAACTATGGCCTGGGGCCATCAACTAGGGTCAATTGTAAACCCTTGGAGATTGAGGATTAACGTCAGCAGAGGCTGCCAATGGTATGGCACTCCAACTCAGACCCGGACCCTGTAAGGGGGGGGGGGGGAGACTCTGATGGGGACACTGATGTAACAGGGACTCTGATGGGGATTTTTTTTGGCCCACGCATATTTGTAAAACATACAATGTGGCCCTTATACTGAAACATTTGGAGATCCCCAATCTAGAGGGCGATGAGAGGCTGCGTTACTTTATCCCTGCACCAGCTGGCTCTGGCGCCTCCTTCGCTCACTCCAGTGGTGCTCCCTCGGGGATATAACGCACAATGTAGGGCTACAAATTCTATAATGTACATGCAACTGTGGCCGAGAGCACCCTAAAGAGAAGGCTCTAGTTGCAGCTCTGGAGGGACCCTTCTAGAGTGATGAATAAGTAAATATTACACCTTTTCCTTGCACCCCCAGACTGAATGAGCTGGGGGAGCCACTGCACGTGTAGATTTTCTATAATTTCCGGAGTTGAGCTTAATGGTGGACCTGTGTTCTGCCCGGGGTTAAAGGCGAAGTCTACCTTTCTGCTGAATGGGGCACAAGTGTGGTGACAACACCCCTTTTGTAGTCCACTGTTTACGGTCTTCAGTTCCAAAGGTACAGATCTGGAGATGGAAGGAATAGTCTGAAGAAACCCGAACTTTGCTCAATACACAGTACCGAGCAGCTACAATGATAAGGACACCCCCCACTCTGTGCATGCGTGCTCTGAGCATGGAACCCAAGCAAGCACATTACTATGGAACTTGGCCACACTGCGCATGCATGCCTTACAGTAAGCACAGCACCGATGCAACAGGTGGGTCACAATGCTCATGTGTGTGCTTGGGTACTAAGGACCTGGGCCACAATGGGCATGCGTGCCCCAAGCACAGCATCCGAGCACACCCAGTGCTAAGGACCTTGGCCACAATGGGCATGCATGCCCCAAGCACAGCATCCGAGCACACCCAGTGCTAAAAAGGACCTGGGCCACAATGGGCATGCGTGCCCCGAGCACCCCCAGTGCTAAAGACCTGGGCCACAATGGGCATGCGTGCCCTGAGCACAGCATCCAAGCACACCCAGTGCTAAGGACCTGGGCCACAAAAGGCATGCGTGCCCCAAGCACATCACCCGAGCACACCCAGTGCTAAGGACTTGGGCCACAATGGACATTCGTGCCCTGAGCACATCACCCGAGCACACCCAGTGCTAAGGACCTGGGCCACAATGGACATTCGTGCCCTAAACACAATGTTTCAGACTTAGGCGGAGAGTTATTTTTGCTGGAGAGTTATACCTCCTGTGTACAGCATTTTCACAAAGGACAGGAAGTCAGGTTGGATCTCAGGAGCCACAAAACACCCACCAAGGACCCCTGACCTTACAATAGAACAGTTTTGTCTGGAGTCACAGTTTACGGTGAAGCATCTGGATGCAAAGCATGGTCAGCCTCACCCAATCCCTGCCTAGACATAAAAAAAAGTCCTTATAGCAATAGTACTAAGATCCAGGACTACTGAAACAGGTCCACTTAGAAGATGGACTCTAAACCTGCAGTATAAGTGGAGCACAACCGTCCAGAACACACAGCACCCCCTGACCAATCATAACATTGGAGAGCTCACATATTACCTCCAACCTGTACAGCTCCAACACCCCAGCGCCAAGAGCAACCTCTGCTTTATGTGCCACGACAAAATGGCGGCCCCCTATGCAGAGGACAACTCCACAAAACAGTTATTTTCGCTACTTATCCATTTTTTTCTACATCAGAACGGTGGGTTGTTCCGTCAGATTATAACTCCTTACCTAAGCAAAAGCTCTCTCTCTCCGGTTTTCCAGTCTGTTGCATTAACGGAAGTCCAACGCTGAGCGGCGGCCATTTTCTTGTAGCGCGAATTTACCAACTACTGTATCTCCTTTTATAGAACGAACCGGAGATAACAAAAAACAAACATTAGGACAACAGGGGTCGCCCAGCGCTGTGGTGTAACTGAAAAACGAAAGAAACGTTGGAAATAATGTATATTTATGGTGCTGTTCTTTGAATAGGAGGCCGCCATTTTGTGGTAGCCCAGAACGCAAGAAGGCGAGGAGGCCTTCTGGGGTGTTGGAGGTAATGTGTGACCTGTGCATTGTTATGATTGGTTGGGGGGTGCTGTGTGTCCTGCTGTCCCTGAGGGGCCATTTTTGAAGTGGCCTGTCATGAATTATAAATCTTAATACTATTATTATCTTGAATTTGACTATCTGTGTGTGCGGGAATGAAGGGAGGGAGTCGTCCGTCTAGTCAGAGCTTACGCAGCGCTAAGGACTTTCTCCCCGCCCCCCCCCCCAAGTCACCACAGCGGTTCCTTGTGATTGGTCGTACAAGGTAGGAAGTAGGGTGACCACATGTCCCGGACTGCCCGGGACAGTCCCGCATTTTGCAGGTCTGTCCCAGGTCCCGGGCATCGTCATTCTGGGACAATACAGTGGCTTGGAATACAGTAGGGATCGGAGCTCTCACTGGAGATGAGGCTGACGGGCCGCCTGCTGTGTGCCAGCTAGCGGTGGAACTATTACTTCCCTACACAATACATGTAACTGACACTGAGCAGCCGCACAGCCCCGCCAAGGACATGCCCTCCGCTTACACCGCCTCTTCGACCGTAGCAGAGCCGCCGTCCCGCTGTATGACACCTCACAGCCTGACGCTCTCATCCCCGGCCCGCCAGGCTTCGGTGCCATCCACCCCGGTGTGTGTGTCGGTGCAGCACAGCCAAGCCCTCTTTTCCCACAGGGCTTCCTGAAACGGGCGGAGAGTCCAGAGGCGTGGCCCCAGATTCGCTACTGGAAATAGAAAGGCGTGGCTAGACGGCCGGACGTCACTCCAGATGGCAACAGAATTTAGGCAGGAACAGAGAATTCTGATGTGAACCCCCCCCCCCCCCCAAAAGTGAAGGACTACAGGTCCCAGCATAAACCCCTCAGAGCTGAAGATGTGACACCCCCCGCCGCTCCAACTAATGAAGAACTATGGTCCCAGCATGAACCTCTCAGAGCTGAAGATGTGACACCCCCGCCGCCCCAACTAATGAAGAACTATGGTCCCAGCATGAACCTCTCAGAGCTGAAGATGTGACACCCCCCGCCGCCCCAACTAATGAAGAACTATGGTCCCAGCATGAACCTCTCAGAGCTGAACATGTGACACCCCCCTGCTGCCCCAACTAGTGAAGAACTATGGTCCCAGCATGAACCCCTCAGAGCTGAAGATGTGACACCCCCCAACTAATGAAGAACTATGGTCCCAGCATGAACCTCTCAGAGCTGAAGATGTGACACCCCCGCCGCCCCTACTAATGAAGAACTATGGTCCCAGCATGAACCTCTCAGAGCTGAAGATGTGACACGCCCGCCGCCCCAACTAATGAAGAACTATGGTCCCAGCATGAATCTCTCAGAGCTGAAGATGTGACACCTTCCCCCCCCCTCCAACTAATGAAGAACTATGGTCCCAGCATGAATCTCCCAGAGCTGAAGATGTGACACCCCCCACCGCCCCAACTAATGAAGAACTATGGTCCCAGCATGAACCCCTCGGAGCTGAAGATGTGACACCCTCGCCGCCCCAACTAATGAAGAACTATGGTCCCAGCATGAACCTCTCAGAGCTGAAGATGTCACACCCCTGCCGCCCCAACTAATGAAGAACTATGGTCCCAGCATGAACCTCTCAGAGCTGAAGATGTCACACCCCCCCTCCCCCGCTGCCCCAACTAATGAAGAACTATGGTCCCAGCATGAACCTCTCAGAGCTGAACATGTGACACCCCCCTGCTGCCCCAACTAGTGAAGAACTATGGTCCCAGCATGAACCCCTCAGAGCTGAAGATGTGACACCCCCCAACTAATGAAGAACTATGGTCCCAGCATGAACCTCTCAGAGCTGAAGATGTGAAACCTTCCCCCCCCCCCTCCAACTAATGAAGAACTATGGTCCCAGCATGAATCTCCCAGAGCTGAAGATGTGACAACCCCCACCGCCCCAACTAATGAAGAACTATGGTCCCAGCATGAACCCCTCGGAGCTGAAGATGTGACACCCTCGCCGCCCCAACTAATGAAGAACTATGGTCCCAGCATGAACCTCTCAGAGCTGAAGATGTCACACCCCTGCCGCCCCAACTAATGAAGAACTATGGTCCCAGCATGAACCTCTCAGAGCTGAGGATGTCACACCCCCCCTCCCCCGCTGCCCCAACTAGTGAAGAACTATGGTCCCAGCATGAACCTCTCAGAGCTAAAGATGTGACAACCCCCCCCCCCCCCCCCGCCTCCCCAACTAGTGAAGAACTATGGTCCCAGCATGAATCCGTAAAAATCTATTGGGGTCACACCCTTAAATCTCAGGGGTTAATGCTGGGAATTGTCGTCCTTCAATTTTGGGGGGAGTCCCATCCTTAGATCTCAGGGGTTCATGATGGAACTTGTAATCCATCACTTTTAGGGGGGGGGTCACATCCTTAGATATCAGGGGTTCACGCTGGAACTTGTAGTGCTTCACTTTTGGGGTATGTAACCCCCCAAAAAGTGAAGGACTACAAGTCCCAGCATGAACCCCTCAGATCTGAAGACACCCCCGCCCGCTGCCCCAACTAGTGAAGAACTACAGGTCCCAGCATGAACCTGTGAAATCTGTGGGGTCACACCCTTAAATCTCAGGGGTTCATGCTGGGACTTGTAGTCCTTAAATTTTGGGGCATGTGACCCCCCCAAAGTGAAGGACTACAGGTCCCAGCATGTACCCCTCAGAGCTGAAAATGTTACCCCCCCCCCAAAAAAAGGCATAAAAGGTATCAAAAATCATTGGGGGGGGGGGGGCGGGGGGGGGGTGGGGGTGTACCTGAATGGCAGTTTGGAAATGTGGTCACCCTAGAAGAGAGGAAGAGAGTCACATGATCCTTCATATCTGGAAACACTATTTCTACTAATCACAGTCTATAATTTATTAGATACAATTGGGAATATGATTTGCATCATACGCCTGCCCAGCCCACCCACCAGATAGAAAACATCACCTTTTTTAGTGTTTAGCGTTTTTTTATTTAAGAATTTAATCCACTTGACCTCTGGAAGGTTTTACCCCCCTTCGTGCCCAGGCCATTTTTTGCTATTCAGCACTGCGCTACTTTACCTGGTAATTGCGCGGTCATGCAACGCTGTGCCCAGATGACATTTATATAATTTTTTTTTCACACAAATAGAGCTTTCTTTTGGTGGTATTTGATCACCACTGGGTTTATTTTTTTATTATATAACTGAAAAAAGACAAAAAACTTACGAAAAAAAACAATCTTTTTTACTTTCTGTTATAAAACATATCCAATAAAATCAAATTTAGGCCAAAATGTATTCTGCTACATGTCTTTGGTAAAAAAAAAAAAAAAAAATTCCAAAAATGTTTGGGGACACGAGTATAGTTCTGATCAGTGCCTTATAGTGGGACTGTGATAGTGTGGCGGGCAATCAGGGACTGGCGCTGACACTGTCTGGGAGGGACGCTAACTGACACTATCTGATGCCGCTACTGACATTAAAGCAGAACTCCACCCAAAAGGAAAAGCTCCGCTTGTTCCCAGAAGACGGCGGGACCATTCAGAAAGCGCAGCGTGACTCGTGCATGCTCAGTAGGAAACAGGCTGTGAAGCCGGAAGGCTTCACTTCCTTTTTCCCTTAGTGAAGATGCTGGCATCTGCACCCACAGTTCATAGGCTAGGGGTCCTGACATCGCAGGATACCTGTCCAGGTGTCCTTATAATAAAAGTCCTTAAAAAAACATTTAATTTTTATTTTACAGGCTGGAACTCCGCTTTAAGTCTAGGTTCACACCTGTGTGGGTGGTGCTGCTGTGGGACCTGCACAAATCCCTGTAGCTGCAACCACCCGCACAGTAAAACACGGGACCCGCGGGTGCCATTAGTCTGAATGGCACGCCGTCCGCATTGGAAATCGCACTCGCACTGGGAACCACGCTGTACTCGTGGTTTCCATGCGGGCTGCAATTTTCAAAGTTGGGCCGGGACTTCTTTTCTACATTTCATGGGGGAACAGCAGCCCATTCAAATTAATGGGCTGTTGTGCCCGCGCAAGCTGCGGTCCGCACAGCCACGCGTATGTGAACCTAGGCTAATACAGTGATAAGTGATAATACTGTACACTGTCACTGTACTAATGACACTGGCTGGGTGACAGGCTTGATCAGGAGGGCAATCAAAGGGTTAACTGCGTGCCTAAGTAGGTGTCTGATTTTGCTCATAGACTGGCTGGCTTTTCTTCCTGATTTCAGCTCTGAATGTTAAAGAGGAGTTCCACCCGAGGTCCAGTCAAAAAAAAAAAAAAAAAATTAAAAGTCAGCAGCTACAAATACTGCAGCTGCTGACTTTTAATTGGGCACTTACCTGTCCCTGGGTCCAGCGATGCGGGGGATCGAAGCCCCGCTCGTCTCCCTCTCCGTTCAGCGGCGCCGGCATTGCAACTGTGGGCGCCGGGCTGTGGCTTCACAGCCTGGCACAGACTGCCCATGCGCGAGCGGCGCCGCGCACCGTGATTGGCCGCTCAGTCACCTGGGACCTGTAATGGGTCCCAGATGATTGACAGGAGGGAGGGAGCAGAGCTGAGCCCTTCCTGTGCCGAGGGGGAAGTGATGTCACCAGCCCAGGCACTGGAAGAGGCAGACTACGAGGGACCCCGTAGCAACAGGCATTTAGAGGTGAGTAAAAAAAAAAAAAAATATCCAAATGTTTTTTTTAATTTTTTTTTAAGATTTTTCATGTAGTTTTTTTTTTTTTTAGTGGAACCCCACTTTAAGTGAAAGCAGGGAGGAAAAAACATCCAGTTCCGGCTTGTGTGTTTACTAACACAGATCTGTGCTGTGATTGGCCACAGCAATCAGCAGGTTCATAGCCAAAATCATTGTCTTCAAGCCTGCTGATGAACTCGTGCTGTGTCCAAGCCCAGCACAAGAGGCAGGGGGTGTGCGCGATTGTCTGTAAACCAAGAACAACAAAGCCGATGGGCAGCAGTCATTTTTTTTTTCATCTGAAAGCCCGTGATGTGTGAACACACTCAGACTCCACCCGGTACAAAAAAAAGTGAAACACAAAACGTGCACAGGGTGCACACATGGTCCTCCTCCGAAGAGAACGGACCCTAGCACTGATCCCCCGGGGCGCAAGGCTCCTGACCAGGACTAGGGTACTTCACTGGTCCACCTGGCCAAAACCAGGTGGACCCCGTTCTCTCGAAACAGACCAAATCAAGTACTGGGTGGGGCTCCCCCAAAGGGAGACCCCATGAGAGAGGGCGAACTAAGCCAAAAGGCCATGTCCACCCCCTCCCAAGACTTTAAGGGCAGGCCCGAGGACCTACACCTTACTAATCAAACGTGAAAAAACGTGTACAGTGCAACAAAATGAGAAAACAAACACGACAAACAAACATAAAAGTGGGGTGAAGGAAAGTGGAGAAAGTGCATAAAGTGCCAATACAATGGCCGCTCTTTCCGGCCAGGAATAAAAAATTCCTCTGGTTCTAAGCCAAAAAGCTCAGCCCTGGAGGTGTGAAAAAAAGTGTGTGTAGTGCAGTGACCTTGGTGCCAATAAAACTCAAAGTGTACCCAACACAGTGAAAGTTACAGCACCCCTGGACTGCCACTCCAAGGGCCCATACACCACGGGCTTCTTTCGGAGCCCGGCCTTCAGCCAGACTAGTGCAGCCCCATCCCTACCAGGAGTAACCCTTCCGGCTTTCTCGGGGAGAACCTACTCCCGGCCCTCAATTACGTTCAGGCGCTCTGGTTTTGCTTCCTACAGATACTAACCTTCCAGGCTACCATTACACCAGTGTATTTGCATAGCCACCGCCACCCCAACCTCTCCCTATGGTCGGGACAGTAGCACAGCGCCTCCACTAGTAACTGGTAAGAACAGATACTACACTTGATCTTAGCTCAAAGGCTGAGAAGCGATGGCCAGCAGTAGAAGTTAAACTGCTGGTTGGCAAGTGATTATATTGTATTTTCGTTTATATATATTTACCGCCTTTTGGGGGCTGTTCACACCAGAATTGTTACTGAGTTCATATAATCTTTATATTAAAGATAATTTTTCTTCTTCTTTCCATAGGTTCCATCATGATAGGTTCCTTCCAAAAGGAGCAAAGCTCATTGGACCAGGACAGAAGTCCCATGACGAAGATATTAAACCTCACACTGGAGATCATCTACCTGCTGACCGGAGAGGTGAGGAGGATTATGGGAGGGTCACATGACATCACTCTTATCTTTATTAGGCTATGTTTCCACTATTGCGTCCCAAAGTCGTGCGATTTTGCCGTGATTTTTTACCGCGACTTGAAGCAATGCCTGTGTATTCTTGAGGTCTATGGACCTCAAGTCACATCAAAGTGGGACCAAAGTAGTGCAGGGACTACTTTGAAGTCGCTGCGTCTTGAAGTCGCACAGATATGAACGGTACGCATTGGAAATCATGGGGTACGACTTGTCATGCAACTTTTCAGTCCCAAATTGCATGAAAAGTCGCACTAGTGGAAACCTAGCCTTAATAAATCACAGACCTGACCGGAGAGGTGAGGAGGATTCTGGGAGGGTCATATAACACAATTGTTTTCTTATACAGAGGTTTCATCCTGTGAAATCTGGTGACAATGTTACCATCACAGTGCTTCGGACTTCCTCCCTGATATCTGAGAAAAATGACAAGAAGATTCTAGAAGTCACCCAGAAGATCATTGAGCTGCTGACGGGAGAGGTGAGCGGTGCCGGGAGAATTCTGGGACATTATCCAGTAACAGACAAGGGATGTGCCTGGATGGTGACTGTATCATTGTGTGTGTCAGGTTCCTATAAGGTGTCAGGATGTCACTGTCTATTTCTCCATGGAGGAGTGGGAGTATATAGAAGGACATAAGGATCTCTACAAGGACGTCATGATGGAGAACCGGCCGCCCCTCACATCACCGGGTAAGAGGAGACTTTCATTTCTTATAAAGGAGAGAAGAGTATTGAGGATCCACCAAGATACACACATCCTCTGATATAAAGACATATGCCGCGTACACATGATCGGACTTTCCGGCATACTTGGTCCGGCGTACCGGAGTCCGTCGGACAATTCGATCATGTGTGGGCTCCAGCAGACTTTGTTTTCTCAAAAGTTTGAAGGACTTAGATTTGAAACATGTTTCAAATCTGTCCGTCGGACTCGAGTCCGGTCGAAAAGTCTGCTCGTCTGTATGCTATTTCGACGGACAAAAACCAACGCTAGGGCAGCTATTGGCTACTGGCTATTAACTTCCTTGTTTTAGTCCAGTCATACGTCATCATGTACGAATCCGTCGAACATTGGTTGATCGTGTGTAGGCAAGTCCGTCGCAAAGTCCGTCGAAAAGTCCGCCGGCCAAAGTCTGCCGTAAAGTCCGGTCGTGTGTACGCGGCAATAGAAGCAATGTATTCAGTCAGTGTGTGTGTTTCCTACAGATGGATCCAGTAACAGAAATCCCCCAGAGAGATGTCCCCGTCCTCTGTATTCCCGGGACTCCATGGATGAACCCCATGAGATCCTCCAGGATGATCAGGTACTTAAAATTATACTTCATACATTAGGTCCTCTGTATGCCACCAGAATAAAAAAAACAATCCAAATGAATTTGAATTTGCAGACTTTCAGCTTTAATTCAAGGGGTTGAACATAAATATCAAGTACAAATTTTAGGAACTGCAACCATTTTTATACACAGTACCCCCATTTTCAGGGGCTCAAATGTAATTGGACAAATGAATAGAATCATAAATAAAATGTTCATTTTTAATATTTTGTTGAGAATCCTTTACTGACAATAACTGCCTGAAGTCTGGAACCCATGGACATTACCAAAGACTGGGTTTCCTCCTTTCTGATGCTTTGCCATTCTCTAACTGCAGCTGTCTTCAGTTGTTCTTTGTTTGTGGGTCTTTCTGCCTTTAATTTTGCCTTCAGCAAGTGAAATGCATGCTCAGTTAGGTTGAGATCAGCCGATTGACTCGGCCATTGTAGAATATTCCACTTCTTTTCCTTCAAAAGCTCCTGGGTTGCGTTTGCAGTGTGTTTTGGATCATTATCCATCTGTACTGTGAAGTGCCGTCCAATCAACTTTTTTGACAGGTAACAGCTCTCACTTCTGCTCGGATCGCCATGAATCCACATGACCCTCCTGAGAGGTAGCAAGGAGCTTAAAGTCCTAAAGTGGGCAGGGCTGGGACAATCTGACCTGCTATTTCACATAGCTCAGCAGATAGTGTTCCAAGGACATCTGGCTGTTGGTCACTAACAAGCTTCTTAGACAGTTAAAGTCTTTGTTACCCTAAAAGAAAATGAAAAAGATTCCTTTAAATCATGTTATACGGCACAGTGCTTGTGCTGTGTAATTTGGCCCCCTGTAACACCTGAAATACCTGGCTGATCCTGCCAGTTTCTGTGCTCCCCTCTGTAAACTGACCATGGTTTATCATGGCTGCTGAGCCCTGACACCGTGGTCAGTTTACCTGCCTCTGTCATACGCAGCTCTCCTGTCCTCTTCTGTCCTCTCTCCCCCCTCCACTCCCTGCCTGTCTGCTATGTGTCAAGTGCCCCTCCACTCCTGATGCTGAAATAATATTTCATTTCTTATATAATCTTTCCTAATGATAGGTGCTCTTTTCTCTGTGTTCTTTAAAAACAATGCCGGCTATACCTGATTTCAGAGCAGTGCTCACGTGACCAGCCGGCTCTCTCTCTCCTCTCCTCCTCTCGTCCTAACTGACGTTAGCAGGGGAATCTCGGCCCAGCCCACTGCAGCTGTCAGACTGGGGGGCGGCACTCTGAAATATAGCCGGCGTTTTTTTATAAAACACAGAGCCAGGAGCACCTTTAATTAGGAGACACAGAGAATTATATGATTTTTTTTTCAGGGTGGGTTAACAACTTTAAAGTGGAGGGGCACCTTAAAATAAAAAAGTGCATCAAAAATCTTAAAAAAATTAAAAAAAAAACAGTTGAAAAAAAAAATGTAACTTACCTAAAACCCTTGTTGCTAGGCAGTCTTTCTAATCTGCCTTTTCCTATTCTGCGGCTTCCTCCTCTTCGGTGAGCGGCCCCATTGCTTTCTGGGAACTGTGTGTGTCCCAGAAAACCACAGGGCCATTCACAAAGCGCCTCGCGACTTGCGCATGCCCAGTAGGAAACGGGCAGTAAGCCACAAGGCTCCACTGCCTGTTTCCCTTCGTTAAGATGGAGGGGCCGGCGTCCGATCCAATGGACGGATCGGCTTTGGGGGGTCGACATCGCGGGATCGCTGGACAGGTAAGTGTCCTTATTAAAAGTCAGCAGCTACAGTGTTTATAGCTGCTGACTTAAAAAAATATATATTACGACCGGAGCCCCCCTTTAAGTGATGGACTGTACCACCTCTTCCCTGAATAAAAAAAATGATGTTCTGAGTTGATAGCCTATATCCTCTGTAGAAATTTCCAGTTTTGACTTGGGTGTGCTTTTCAAAGTGTCTTTTAAAACTCCTTGCATTTTAGGGTGACAACCTGATTGCCGTTAAAACAGAAGATGTGGGTGACAATGAGGAGTGTATGAAAAGCAAACAAATTAAGGAAGAGGAAATCCCTCCAGAGATCAGCACAGGTGAGTAATAAACAGTAAATCCAGAGAAGAGTCCCAGATTCTCCTTGTTCAGTCACTACAACAATCTCTTCTTCTCCCCCCTCCTCTGTCAGTAGACAGTAATGGGGAGACAGTATGTGCCCAGTGGGGGAGTCAGGAGTCTCGTTTCTCTAAGCTAAAATAGCCCTAAAGCTTGTAAGATGCTTATGGAAGTATGGATTGGCCTGCAAAAGAGAAGAAGGCTTCTTGGGCCTTTTTTAAGACATTTTACCAGCAATTGTAAACATTCCTACCCATACAGCATTGTACCCATACCCATATCTTAGATTTTAAGCTTCTTGAGAACAGGGACTTGTGCGAATGTACAGTATGCAAAGTGCTGCCTAAATTATCGGCACTATACAAATGCCTGTAATAATTAATAATACACCGGTATATCAGCTTTTTAAGGTATGGGGTGCTATTATCTTTCCCTGTGTACATATTGAAGTAGTTGGGTTGGGAGAGAGCCAGTACTGCATTATTGTGTTCCTGACCAAGTATGAAGCTCTGGTTATGCCAACTCTACTCAGGGGTCCTCATCTCTTGGTTCTAGCATACCTAAGATCCCATTGTCTTGTTAAAAGGATTGGAACACATCATTACAGTAGTGGTATAGCCTGGGACATCTTCATATCATGTGTATTACATCGCCATTAAGGATGAGCTCCGGCGTGTTCGCACAGCCCAACTGCAGAGCCCGCCAGGAAGTCAGCACTGCGCTAATCACAGCCAGGAAGACATTTTCCGATCTCTGCAGCCGCGCATCGGGTAAATGTCTCACTGCCTGTGATTAGCGCAGTGCTGACTTCCTGGCGGGCTCTGCACATGGGCTGAGCTAACACGCCGGAGCTCATCCTTAATCGCCATGTCCTGTCTCATATCTAGGACCTAGCACAGTAGTCTCCATGGAAATTGTGTAATTGGTAGAGTGTCCACAATGCCCTTTGCAGCAAAAAGATCTGCCTTAAAGTGGAAGTTTACCCATAACAACTTGATAAAAATAATGTTCTTTAGCAAGGAACAATACATTCCACATTAACTTATTATGCTATCAAAATGATGCCTCCAGCAATGATCCTGTTTCTTCTAGCTGGAGGCTGCCATTTTGTTAAAGCCCAGAGCCCCTGAACAGCAGTAAATCATAATAGGGAACTAAAAATATCGATTTAACAGTTTAAAAAAAAAAGGTTACATTCCTCAAATTCTGGGACTGCTACAGGTAACTGTCTCATTTGCTTGAGACAGTTACCAAACTGTCAAACCATCAAATGGTTGGTGTCATAACTGATCACATGTGCAGCACCATTAAGGCTGTCAGCAGATCGGTCTCTACAAACTCGTCAGTGCCTAAAAACAGGGAGCAACTGAGCATGTGCAGAGCAGGGTGAGAGAGTATTACTGGATTTTTAACAGTATAGATACTTATTTTTATTGTTTTACATAGCTATACCTGCAAAAGGGGCCAGCCTGAAGTGATTTAGCAGGACTTCATTTTCTGCCTAAAGTTCCATTTTAAAGCGGAACTAAATCCATCGATTTAACAGTTTCACAGTTACATTCCTGGTACACTGTCACATTAAGACGGCTTTTACACCGAGCCACGGGGGGAGTCAGCGGTAAGGCAGCACTATTTTTAGCGCAACTTTACCGTCGTTTTAGCGGCGCTATTCGGCTGCTAGCGGGGTGGTTTTAACCCCCCCGTTAGTGGCCGAAAAGGGGTTAAATCCGCCCGCAAAACGCCGCCAGAGCGGCGTTTTGTCAGCGGTATCGCAGCGCTGCCCCATTGATGTCAATGGGGAGCAGCAGTAGAGGAGCGGTGAGTTCACTGCTCCTTCACCGCTCCAAAGAAGCTGCTGGCAGGACTTTTTGTGACGCCCTGCCAGCGCACCGCTCCAGTGTGAAAGCCCTCGGGCTTTCACACTGCAGTGAATGGAGCCGCTTTTTTCAGGCGCCATACAGGCACTATTTTTAGTGATGTAGTGCCTGAAAAACGCTGGCAGTGTGAAAGGGGTCTGATTGTGCTCTCATCCAAACTGTCAAAATATCAAATGGCTGGTGTCATACCTGATCACATGTACAGCATTGTAGCAGTTGAAGATCAGAGGCCAAGATGGCAGCTGAGAACGATAGGAAGGTTTAGTTACGCTTTAATAGCAGTGAAGGGGAAAGAGATAGCAATTGTAATGCATTAGGTTATTTGTCCTGTGAGGAGGCCAAAGTCTAGAGAGCATTTTTCCTTATATGGCAATCATAATGTAAATGTTTTTTGAAACCGTTAAATCAATGGGTTTAGTTCCACTTTAAGGCGCTGTTAATCTCTCCTTTTCTTACTTGCTTTAGATAGACAGCCCGGTGGGATTACTACAGGGGGCTCTCCAGTTATCCCTCTAGATGGTAAAAGTGAAGCTGATGACATCACATCTGATGACCTGCCAGCAGAAAGCCCTATCGATCTGAACCTCCATCCGGTAAGCTGCAATGTAATGATGTCCAGGTACAGAAGGTCCAGCTAAGGTTGTTAAGATCTGTGGGTTCCAGCGAACACCACACTACTTTTACCCAAGAATGGTATAGCGCAACTCTCATTTCAAAAAAAAAAAAAAAAAAAGAGAATACCTCTTATCAATAATATACAAAAACTTTCATAATGTGTGAACAAATTACATACAAAAAAAAATAACGTTACAAAAAATTATCCTTGCTGGAGCTCAAACCGTCAGTTCATGCTGAGCGGCTCTATTAGGGGACTCCTTTCCCCCTTGTTGCATTAGATCATCTAGTCAATACTTATATGGTCACTCATTTTTCAACCAGTTATTATGAATGAGCTTGCCTCTGTTGCCCTCCTCTGATGACCATTGATCCTCTGTGGGACTTGGAGCTCATATTGGGCTGAGACTCAGACTGCACCACTAACCATCCTCGCCGGTCTGGACATTTGATCACGTCTATGTTTCTGATTGCTTCCATTTTTCTATTCCCTGATGAAGACTTTATATAGGGTGAAACATGTTGGGTTGATTTGGTGGATATGCAATTTATTTTAATCTTCACTTATGTATTCCTGCTCCCTGTGAGGTAAGCAGGAAATATTTCACAGAATAGGAAGTGAATTGTATAGATCAGCTAGTTTTAGATTTTCTATTTTTTTATATATATATGCTCTAATTGTGTGATTTCTATTGCTGCAACAAAGCCCCATGGGAGATATCTTTCCAATAATATTCTCTGTATACCATACATAATACTTCCAAAATGTAAAAAAAAAAAGTCCAATAGATATCCAAACGTGCAAAGTAATGTCATGAACAGGGTTGCTCGTCCTACTGAGGAAGTCCCAGCTATTGGACGTAACGTACGTATAGGACGAGGAACCCCGTTCATGATGTCATCCAGCGGCCATCTCTGCACCAAGTTGTCTCATTAATGATTGCCAAAGATGAGCGATATATGGTTAGCACCGCTAATAGTGCTGTTTCCTGTAAGTGCAATAATTACCCTTTTAATAAATTCAGAGTTTTAAATAGAGAGCACTGGGGTTATGTGCTTTCTCTTCACATATATGTATTGCTGTGATTGGAGATCCATTCAGCCATCCATCCACTCATGTGATTGGGAAGCAGTGAGGACTTGGAAGGAGTAGCTGTTTTTGCTTCAAAGCAGAGGTCATGTCAGTGAGGTGAGAGGCCATTCTGTATGGGTGGTGGATTCCCTTTACTTTATGGATGTCAGTGGTGATCTGAGTGGATTGAAGCTGGATATTACGTACTGTTTTTTCATTACTTTGCACGTTTGGATATCTATTGGACTTTTTTTGTGTATTTTTGGAAGTATTGCATATGGTATATAAAGAATATTTATCACAAAATCATTTTTTGTAACATTATTTTCTTGTATATAATTTGTTCACACATATTGGAAGTTTTTGTATATTATTGATAAGAGGTGTTTTTTTTTTTTTTACGAGAGTTGCGCTACACCATTTTTGGGTAAAAGTTTGGTCTAGTAAGTTTTGATTTTTTTTTTTTTTATGGACTTTGCTTTGTACACTGGTGCGCAGTCATGTTAGAACAGGAAGGGGCCATCCCCAAACTCTTCCCACAATGTTGGGAGCATCAAATTGTCCAAAATATCTTGGTATGCTGACACCTTAAGAGTTCCCCTCACTGGAACTAAGGGGCCAAGCCCAACCCCTGAAAAACAACCCCATACCATAATCCCCCCTCCACCAAATGATTTGGACCAGTGCATAAAGCAATGTCCATTAAGACATGGATGAGCGAGTTTGGGGTGGAGGAACTTGACTGGCCTGCACAGAGTCCTGACCTCAACCCGATAGATCACCTTTGGGATGAATTAGAGCGGAGACTGCGAGCCAGGCCTTCTCATCCAACATCAGTGCCTGACCCCACAAATGCGTTTCTGGAAGAATGGTCAAACATTCCCATAGAGACACACTCCTAAACCTTGTGGACAGGTCAAACCTCAGCAGTGGAACTATATGTTCCATAAACTGAAACTTAAGTGTTCATTCTGTTTTAGCAAAGAAGTTTATCTGTCCCAGCAAAGCAATATGCACAAATTTAAGTTAATCAGTGCAGTGCTGCCCATATCATAACATAAATAACTATTGCAAGATTCATTCAATAATATGAAACTTAGAGAACAAATAATATATTCAAGTGCCACATAAAAATACATCCTCAAATTTAATAACAGTGTAATTTTACATAGGTGATTGATTATGAATGAAACATATAAAAGTCCCAATATTACAGTCCACAACAATATTGGTCTATATTATCAGTGTGACTTCTTAATAGTGCTCCACCACCATCCAGAGTGACTGCTCAGCTCAAGTAGAGACCTTTTAAATCATATATGTCATATGTGCTTAAAATCCTCCATGCATCTTCTCCTTCATGGGTAGAAGGGCAATTGTCCCCGGAAAAGTGTGCGTATATCCCTTGAAGATGTTGAGAAATATCTACTTGGCCAGCCCAGTAAAATCTCAAAATGTCCGAAGATAGTGTAGTATTTTTTTATTAAAAATGGATTAAAATACAGGAAATCTCACTCACATATACAGAGTCAGAAAGATTTAAACATCACTTCAAAGAACTGTGTTCTGCCGCTACTTCTGGTTTCTATCACCACCAAAATTACATCACCCGGCTCCGCCCAACGCGTTACCTCACTGGACACGTTACTTCCTCAGGGTAAGGGCTCATTTACACTTGCATCGGCTTCAACACACATTAACGGCGAGTTTACACTCGCTTTAAAAGCAAGGCTTCGGACACACTTTGTTAAAGCTCTCTGAAAGCCAGTCACTAAATGAAATGGTTAGCTTACAGTCCCATTTACACCTGCTTTTGCTTTGCTTCAAAAATTATACCCCATGCAGCTTTAGTGGTGCTTCAAAGCGTCTTCAAGGCCTCCATAGAAATCTATGGCAAAGGTCGCTCGAAGCCCCGCCAAAGCCCCATCGAAGCCCCATCTAAGCCCCATCAAAGCCCCATCAAAGCTCCATCTAAGCCCCATTAAAGCCCCATTAAAGCCCATCAAAGCCTAATCGAAGCCCCATTGAAGCCTCATCGAAGCCTCATAGAAGCCCCATCGAAGCCCCATCAAAGCCCCAAGAAAAAGCAAGGTCTAAACAGGAATGTAAGCTAACCATTTTATTTAGTGACAGGGGCTTTAACTGGCGTTCAGAAAGCTTTAACAAAGCCTGTCCAAAGCCATATTTTGAAGCAAGTGTAAACTAGACTTAAGGAATATGAATAAATACATTTTATTGAAGGATCAAAGAAAAATAAAATGTAGGTGGGTGGAAAGGTTGGCCGGAGCATACGTTCTCTTACCCAGCAGCCATCCGTGCGCAGAGCAGCAACACATCGTTGTGTAGTCCCTCAGGGAAAGTGTGTACTTTGTGGTTGCTACAATGGGATACCAAAGAGACCCGCAAGTGATTGTAGAGACTGTGAAAACGTAGACTGAAGTAATATTTAAAGGGTATCTTTAGCTGAACAGATGGTGCTAATAATCTAATGACACAGCATAGAAGAATGACAGTAAGTGTGGCTATAGACTGGGTTTAATAACACCTTAAACATTTTTTTTCTTCCTTCTCAGGGAACTCCCAGAACCACAAAGTCTCTCACCTGTTCCATATGTGGGAGATGCTTCACTCAAAGATTTCATCTACTCAGACATCTTCGATTACACAAGACCGGGAGACCATACTCCTGCTCTGATTGCAGCAAATGCTTCATTCAGAAGGGCCACCTTGTGGTACACCAAAGACTTCACACGGGGGAGAAGCCATATTCCTGTCGGGAATGTGGGAAGAGCTTCACCCAGAAAGCTTCTCTTTTGTACCATCAGGGTACACACTCAGGGGAAAAACCTTATTCCTGTACCGAGTGCAGGAAGAGCTTCACTCAGAAAGCTGCTCTGATCTACCATCAGGGTACACACTTCCAGGAGAAACCACATTCCTGTACCAATTGTGGTGAAAGCTTCCACAAAAAGGTGTTGCTCTTTAAACATCAACGAACATGCATGCAGGGAAAACCCTATTCCTGTTCCGAATGTGGGAAATGCTTTGTGAACAAATCATACCTTATCAGTCATCAGAGAATCCACACTGGTGAAAAACCATTTTCCTGCCTCGAGTGTGGAAAAAGTTTTGCTTTGAGATCAACTCTCTCCAACCATCAGAAGGTCCACCTAAGGCAAAAGCCATTCTCTTGTTCAGAGTGCGAAAAGTTTTTCGTCAGCAAGACCTCCCTTATCTTCCACCAGGCCACCCACACTGGGCTGAAGCCTTTTTTGTGCCTGGAATGTGGAAAACGGTTTGCACAGAAGTCGCATCTGACTGTGCACCAGAGGTGGCACACGGGGGAAAAGCCTTATTTCTGTACGGAATGTGGGAAATCCTTTGTGGGAAAGTCATACCTTGAAGACCATTTAACCATCCACACGGGTCAGAAGCCGTATTCGTGTTCTGAATGCGGGAAGCAGTTTGCCTACAGGGCAAACTTGATTGTTCATCGGAGGAGGCACACCGGGGAAAAACCACATTCATGTCCAGAATGCGGCAAACGCTTTGTGCAGAAGTCTTCTATGATTGACCACCAGAGGATCCACACCAACAACCTCTTCTTCTGCTCGGAGTGTGGCAAGGGATACACACGCAAAGCCATGTTGGTTATCCACCAGAGGACCCACATAGAGCAGAAGCCATACTCGTGTTCAGAGTGCAGGAAGAGTTTTGTGAAGAAGGAATCCCTCTCCTCACATCAGAGAATCCACACCAATAGCCTCTTCTCCTGTCCTGACTGTGGGAAGGGCTTTCTACACAAATACAGCATGCTGCAGCACCAGAAAGCACACCGAGTCCAAGAGAAGCCCTTCTCATGCTCAAAATGTGGTAAACACTTCACGCAAAAGTCAGGTCTGGTCAGGCATCAAAGAGTTCACACAGGCGAGAAAAAGTTTTCTTGCGCAGATTGTGGAAGAAGCTTCACTTGGAAACACTGTCTTGTCAGTCACCAGAAATGTCATCAAGGCCAAATATCAGGGGAGGACAGATCACTTTCAGATACCAGGGCCGGCATTTCCGATATAGGAGGCGCCATGATCCTTTAATTGCACCAAAAGAAATAACAAACCTTGAAACTGTTTTTCTTTTAACCAAATTTATAGAATAATTATGTGATAGAGATGAAGAAAACAATTAAGATTTCAAGTAATTTCAATTTCTTTTTATTTAAAGCAGAACTTTACTCATAACAACTTGATACAAATACTGTTCTTTAGCAAAGAACATACATTCCACAATAATAATTACGCTACCAAATTTATTGTGTAGTGTAAATTGCCTCCAGCATTGCTCCTGTTTCTTCTTGCTGGAGGGTGCCATTTTGCCGAAGCCCAGAGCCCCTGAGCACCAGTAAATCTTTAGGCTATCTGCAGATTGACCTTTAGTGGCTCTTATTTTCGGCACAGTGCCTACTAATAGAGAGCAACTGAGCATGTGCACAGCAGGGTGAGACAGTGCATTAGTGGATTTTAAACAGTAGAGGCACCTATTTGTAATCTTTTACATACAGTAGCTATACCGGCAAAATGGGCCAGCCTGAAGTGTTCTAGCAGGACTTAATTTTCTGACTAAAGTTCCACTTTAAACATGGCCAGCGTTTGCAGTAAAAAGTTCCTTTGTTTTTTAGACATTAACCACTTGACCACCGGAAGGTTTTACCCCCTTCATGACCAGGGCATTTTTAGTTATTCAGCACTGCGCTACTTTAACTGGTGATTGTGCTGTACCCAAATTAAACTTATATCATTGTTTAAACACAAATAGAGCTTTCTTTTGATGGGTTTTTTATTTTTTTATTATATAAACGAAAAACCCCCCACAAATTTTGAAAAAAAATGTTATAAAACATATCCAATGAATAAATAAATCTAATTTCTTCATAAATTGAGGCCAAAATATATTCTGCTACATGTCTGGTAAAAAAGAAAAAATCCCAATACGTTTTGTGTGAAAGGCATAGCGTCTGCAAACTATGGTGTATACAGTATACTGTGTGTGTGTATATATATATATATATATATATATATATATATATATATACACATATATATACATATATATATATATATATATATATATATATATATATATATATATATATATATATATATATATATATATATATATACACATACATATATATATATATATACACATACATATACAGTATTATATATATATATATATATATATATATATATGTATATATATATATATATATATATATATATATATATATACATATACATATACATACACACACACACGTACACTATATTACCAGAAGTATTGGGACACCTGCCCTAACATGAACTTTATTCGCATCCCAGTTTTAGTCCGTAGGTTTCAATATTAAGTTGGTCCACCCTTTGCAGCTATAACAGCTTCAACTCTTCTGGGAAGGCTGTCCACAAGGTTTAGGAGTGTGTCTATGGGAATGTTTGTCCGTTCTTCCAGAATCCCATTTGTGAGGTCAGGCACTGATGTTGGACGAGAAGGCCTGGCTCTCAGTCTCCGCTCTAATAAATCCCAAAGCTGGTTCTGTCAGGTTGAGATCAGGACAGTCAAGTTCCTCCACCCCGAACTCGCTCATCCATGTCTTTTTGGACCTTGCTTTGTGCACTGGTCCAAATCATTTGGTGGATGAGGGATTATGGTATGGGGTTGTTTTTCAGAGGTTGGGCTTGACCCCTTAGTTCCAGTGAAGAGAAATCTAAAGGCGTCAGCATACCAAGACATTTTTGACAATTTTATGCTCCCAACTTTGTGGGAACAGTTTGGGGATGGCCCCTTCCTGTTCCAACATCACTGTGCACCAGAGCACAAAGCAAGGTCCATAAAGACATGGATGAGTGAGTTTGGGGTGAAGGAACTTGACTGGCCTGCACAGAGTCCTGACCTTAATCCGATAGAACACCTTTGGGATGAATTAGAGTGGAGACTGCGAGCCAGGCCTTCTCGTCCACATCAGTGCCTGACCTCACAAATGCACTTCTGGAAGAATGGTCAGACATTCCCATAGACACGCTCCTAAACCTTGTGGACAGCCTTCCCAGAAGAGTTGAAGCTGTTATAGCTGCAAAGGGTGGGCCAAATCAATACTGAACCCTACGGACTAAGACTGAGATGCCATTAAAGTGGTTGTAAACCCTTACACCACTTTTCCCTACAGGTAAGCCTATAATAAGGCTTACCTGTAGGTACTGGAAATGTCTCCTAAACCGTGCATATTTACCATTTATGCTTGCGCCGACATCATCGGTGCATGCAAACTTTAGAAAGGGCACGAGTGATGTCACGCGACTCCGGCCAGTCACAGAGCCGAAATATGCGGCCCCGGAAGGAAGAGGGGTGAAGATGGATGCTTCCACCAGCGGGGACATCGCGGGCTTCGTTTGCAGGCAAGTGCCACATAATGGGCTAGTATGGGATGCATACTAGCCCATTATGCGTTTACTTTGCAGGGGAATAAAGAGGAAGTAAAACCTATGTGCGTGTAAAGGCAGGCGTCCCAATACTTTTGGTAATATAGTGTGTGCAATGTTTATACATACAGGTATATTTGGGAAAATTGCTGCCGTATTAATCATAATTTTACTTTTCTGAATCCTCCTCCTGTCAGCCTACCACAGGTCAGCTCCACTCCTAATGCCGCGTACACACGGTCGGATTTTCCGACGGGAAATGTTCGATGGGAGCTTGTTGTCGGAAATTCCGAATGTGTGTAGGCTCCATCGGACAATTTCCGACCAACAAAATTTGAGATCTGGATCTCAAATTTTCCGACAACAAAATCCGTTGTCGTAAATTCTGATCGTGTGTACACAATTCCGACGCACAAAGTTCCACGCATGCACGGAATCAAGCAGAAGAGCCGCACTGGCTATTGAACGTCTTTTCTTCTCGGCTTGTCGTACGTGTTGTACGTCACTGTGTTCTTGGCGTTCAGAATTTCCGACAAAATGTGTGTGACCGTGTGTATGCAAGACAAGTTTGAACCCACATCCGTCGGGGAAAAAAAAACATGGATTTTGTTGTCGGAATGTGCGATTGTGTGCATAAGACCGCTCCAGGACAACCCCTAACTAGCTCATAAATCTTGGCATGGACCCCCAACAATTGTTGCCAACAATCACAATCCTTGCACTAGAAACGAGGGGTAGGAATCCTAAGCTGACATGTGGAGGTTTCAGGAAACAAAAATTACGGCAAGTAAGGCAATAATTTTCCCAATTTCTGAACCTCCTCACGTCGGCCTACTTGGGATTTAACAAGCAATGCCAAAAAGGGAGGTAAATAAGTGAGCTACAACTCAAAAAATTTTCCACGTAAAAAAAGTGTAACACCTGAAGAAATTACAGTAGATCTGAATGCTTCAGAGGCATCCAAGGAGATGTTCACCTTGTAACGATGCATGAAATTTACATAGGTTGAAAGAAAAAAGACACAAGTCCATCTAGTTCAACCAATTCACAGTGCTCCGACTTGCAGATCACCTCTGCTGACACTTCTGCATACAAAGCCCAGGTGGCTGCAATGCCTTTTGTCGAGTGTGCTCAAAATTTCACAGGAGGAGGAGGAAGACCTAAGGACCTGTATGCAATACGAATTGCCTTCATAACTTATGCCAAGGCTTTCTTTAGAGGAAGTACTTGCCCTTTTTTCTGTCCTTGCCCTTTTTTTTCTTAACACTCTTAGTCCGTTCTACATAAGCTTAGAGAGATTGGACCAGGCCCAACATTTTCCACTTCTTGCACTTTCGATAACAAGGTCTTGAGAACTAGACAATGGTTTCATTTCATAAAGTAACCTCCGATTGGTGGACAGATCTTTATGACTGTCTTCAAAAAACACACAAGAGATGGGAAGCCCATTTTTTGTTCGTAAGGGCCAAATAAGCAGATACTTGAACCCTCAAAGAGTTATACGCCAGACCTCTATACAACCTTTTCTGCAGAGAATCCAACATATTCAAAACTGAGGGAGAAAGAGGATTCCTCCCTACTGAAGAGAACTTCAAAAAAGCTTTCCAAACTCACTGGTAAGTGAAGTTTGTAGATTCCATAACAAAGTCTGGCCATTAGGTTTAATCTCCTTATGGACAGATAAAAGACACTGCTAGAACAAGAAGGTCCAGACAACTCAAGGCACATTGGCACTTCCATCTTCATTCTCCACACTCAAGGGAACCCAGGCCTTCTAGGCAAAAATTGCAGAATTGCTATTGCCTGGATACTCTCTTCCTGAATCCTATAACACACAAATAATTAGGGGGACAGGTGGAAAGACATACACCAAACAAAAGCCCCAAGGCCTTGTCGAGGCACCCTGGCCCAGAGTGGAAGTTCAGTATTCACAGCTGGAGCCATCAGATCCACTGCTGGTACACCCTATACATTGAAGATTTTCCAAAGATATTTGGAACTAAGGGGCCATTCTTTGTGATCTACAAATCGTCTGCTAAGTTTGTCTATCGCGTTCTGAGAACCCAGGGGTGGGGGGGGGGGGGGGTAGAAGTCTATTAGAGACGTTGCATGCTGTTTTGCCTGGAGAAATATTTTCCACACTATCTGTAAAAGGGGAAGATTCTTGGACCCTCCTTGGCGAGACACATATGCCACCATAGTTATGTTGTCCAACAGAGCCCTTATTGTCTAGCCCTGAAGCAAGTCCTGGAAAGTTTCTATAGCCTTCAGGACTGCCAAAAACTCTGACTGATTGGAACTAGTGGGAGGCATCGGGTCCCACTGTCTCTGATCTTAATGGCCTAAACCAGGGGTCTCAAAACTTTTCACCTCGGGGGCCACATTGTGCATTTATCACATATTTGCGGGCTGAAAAAAAAAAATGTTATTTTTTTAATGAATCTGCAGCAGAATAAAATAGAATTTGACAGGCTGACGGCAGTAGAGGTTGATGGCGCACCTGTATCCTCTGCCCGCACCTAAAAGCCGTAATCTCATGCATGGGGGGCTAAACTTCCAGTGTGCACAGGGCCTTACATCTGTGTTACCGTCAACACACACACACCTCCATACATTTGGTCCTCATCAGACCCCTCGCTGTACATTTGTGTCCTCATCAGAGCCTCCTGCATATTTGTGTTTCCATCAGAGCCCCCCTGCATATTTGTGTCCCCCTTCCATATTTGTGTCCCCATAAGAGACCCCTGCACAATTGTGTCCCCCTTAGAGCCCCCCTTCCACATGTATGGTCCCCCTTAGAGGCCCCCTTTCCCGTTTATGCCCCCCATCAGAGACCCCTGCACAATTGTATCCCCCTTAAAGCCCCCTTCCACATTTATGCCCTCTTCAGAGACCCCAGCACAATTATGTCCCCCTTAGAGCCCCCCTTCCACATTTATGCCCCCAGCAGAGACCCCTGCACAACTGTATCCCCCTTAGAGCCCCCTTTCACATTTATGCCTCATCAGAGACCCCTGCACAATTGTATCCCCCTTAGAGCCCCCTTCCACATTTATGCCCCCTTCAGAGACCCCTGCACAATTGTATTCCCCTTAGAGCCCCCTTCCACATTTATGCCCTCATCAGAGACCCCAGCACAATTGTGTCCACCTTAGAGCCCCCTGCACAATTGTGTCCCCCTTAGAGCCCCCTGCACAATTGTGTCTCCCTTAGAGCCCCCTTCCACATTTGTGTCCCTCAAAGGAGCCCCGCCGCACATTTGTGTCCCCATTACCACCAGCAGTCTATCAGGGCTGGGCTCAGCCCTTCCTTCTCTGAGCTGGCCGCTCAGCTGTCAGCTAATTTCCAGCTCCTATCTCTCCACAGTGACTCACCTGTTGATGATATCCTGCCTGTCAGTCCTGCCTACTTAAGCTGTCCAGTCCAGATGATCTCCGCCTTCGCCTTGGTCACAGCTCTAGAGACACTCTCCTGTGTTCCTGATAAAGACTTGCTTGGCTGGCTTCCTTCTGGCTCCAGATCCTGCTTGCTGTTCTACTACGCTGTTCTCTGGCTCCCTGACATTTTGGCTTGTCTGACTGTCCATTCCAGTTCCTGAACTCTGGCTATGTTTTGACTACGTTTACTCTGTTTACCTTTTTTTATTATTATTAAACAAGTGTGATTTAAATTGTACCTCTGTCTCAGTCTGATTCATTATTTCTGACACAGTCACATCTGTGTCCCTCTTTTGTCTTTGTCCGGCTTCAGTGCTGTTTTGCTGAACCTCCCGGCTCCCGCCCGGCTGTTACACAGACACGTTGTAGCCAAAAGCACAGCCATAAAGGACTCTGATGCTAACAGAGGGCGGGACCCGGGAGGTGCAGTAGGTCCTAGCAATCAACAACTAGTGAGGCGCCAGGTTGGACAGGCTCCGTCGGGCTGCGGGACCTGCACTGCATACTATCAGGGGTAATTATGAAGCGCAGTTCCTGCTACCCGACATAGCTTGAGCAGGAACTGACCATGCAGTGAGTCTGACGACTCAACCTGCGGGCCAGGAAAAACATCCCAGCGGGCCGGATATGGCCCGCCGGCCGTACTTTGGAGACCCCTGGCGTAAACAATGATTCCCACAGCTTAGCAGATTGGCATTCATCATCACTATAACTAGAGCAGGTGGCTAAAGTAGGATTCACTGAACAGGGCCGGACTGGGAATAAAAACCAGCCCTGGAAATAATTTCATACCAGCCTCATAGCATTATTATACCAGCCCAACAGCATAACATCATTATTTTCTTCTTCATAAAAGGGAAAACCATACATTTTAAAGCATATATGAAGAGTGTATTATACTTACCAGTGCCTATCAATGCAGCCTCACCAGCGCCCATCAGCTCAGCCTCATCAGTGCAGCCTCACCAGTGCCCATCAATACAGCCTCATCAGTGCCCATCAGCTCAGCCTCACTAATGTCCATCAATACATCCTCACCAGTGCTCATCAATGCAGCCTAATCAGTGCCCATCAATGCAGTGTCAACAGTGCCCATCAGTGCAGAGTGATCAGTGCCCATCAATGCAGCCTCACCAGTGCCCATCAATGCAGCCTGCTTAGTGCCTTTTGATGCAGCCTCACCAATGCCAATCAATGCAGCCTCACAAGTGCTCATCAATGCATCCTCATCTGTGCCCATCAGCTCAGCCTCACCAGTGCCCATCAAAT
The DNA here is from genome assembly GCA_037952925.1 of Lithobates clamitans. Taxonomy (NCBI): domain Eukaryota; kingdom Metazoa; phylum Chordata; class Amphibia; order Anura; family Ranidae; genus Lithobates; species Lithobates clamitans. The sequence continues at coordinate 173,048 of JBBGZY010000722.1, read as the reverse complement.
GCAGCCTCACCAGTGCCCATCAATGCAACCTGATCAGTGCCCATCAGCTCAGCCTCAACAGTGCCCACCAATGCAGCCTCATCAGTGCCCATCAGCTCAGCATCACCAGTGGCCATCAATGCAGCCTCATCAGTGCCCATCAATGCAGCCTGATCATTGCCCATCAGCTCAGCCTTACCTGTGCCCATCAATGCAGTCTGATCAGTGCCCATCAGCTCGGCCTCACCAGTGCCCATCAGCTCAGCCTCACCAGTGCCCATCAATGCAGCCTCACCAGTGCCCATCAATGCAGCCTCACCTGTGTCCATCAATGCAGCCTGATTAGTGCCCATCAGCTCAGCCTTACCTGTGCCCATCAATGCAGCCTGATCAGTGCCCATCAATACAGTCTGATCAGTGCCCATCAGTGCAGCCTTGCCAGTGCATGGGGAGAGGAGAGCTGCCAGTTTACACAGAGCAGTAATCTCCCGCTTACCCGGTGCGGCCGCTGTCAAACTAATTATCCAAATTTGAAAATGAATTTGATTTTGAAAATGAATTTAGAATGGAAACATATTGCAATAAATATGGTAAGGTATAGAAGGAAAATACGATAATTCCTACTTAGGCTGCTTTATGGAATAGAAAAAAATAAAATACAATAGAAAAGAATAGAATAAAATAGAAAGAATTTAGCCGTCTTTCAAAATTCAAATAGAATAGAATAAAATAGACTATAGCTGTCTTCCTAAATTCGAATTTTGAATAGAATAAAATAGAATGGAATAAAGTAGAAAGAATATAGCCATCTTCTGAAATTCGAATTTAGAAAAGAATATAATAATAATAATAACAAAAAAAAAACAGTATAGAAAAGAATAGAATAAAATAGAAAATAAAAGAATAGAATGGACTAGAAACTAAAGGAATAGAATAGGAAAGAAATAGAATAAACTAAAATAAAAAAGGAAAGAATATAGCCGTCTTCCATAATTCGAATTTCAAATAGAATAGAACCAGCTATTCTTCAAAATGAATTTGGATTGATTCGATATTTACGATTCGAATTCCAATCCACTGGAAAAATTTTAATCCAATTGAAAACTAATATACAAAATGAAACTAAACTAAATGAATTTTATTATGAATGCAAGTAAATGTTATCATTAACAAATTAATGAATCGAACGGAAATTGAATGAAACAAATGTTTTCATTCTGGTACATGTCTACCTCATACATTCTCTTGCTGATAAAGACGTTCTTTTCATCACTGCCCATGTCTCCGAATCTCCAGACCCTTCGTGCCGATTCACACAGGGGCAACACGACTTCAGCACGACTTTGCAAGACAACTTCAACGCGTCTTCAGCGCGACTTTAACCACTTCAGCCCCGGAAGGATTTACCCCCTTCCTGACCAGAGCACTTTTTACAATTCGGCACTGCGTCGCTTTAACTGCTAATTGCGCGGTCATGCAATGCTGTACCCAAACGAAATTTGCGTCCTTTTCTTCCCACAAATAGAGCTTTCTTTTGATGGTATTTGATCACCTCTGCCATTTTTATTTTTTGCGCTATAAACGGAAAAAGACTGAAAATTTTGAAAAAAATGATATTTTCTACTTTTTGTTATAAAAAAAATCCAATAAACTAAATTTTAGTCATACATTTAGGCCAAAATGTATTCGGCAACATGTCTTTGGTAAAAAAAATGTCAATAAGCGTATATTTATTGGTTTGCGCAAAAGTTATAGCGTCTACAAACTAGGGTACATTTTCTGGAATTTACACAACTTTTTTTTGTCCCAAGTGATTGAATAATGACAAAAAAAAAATAAAATTACAAAAAGTTGTCACTAAATGATATATTGCTCACACAGGCCATGGGCATATGTGGAATTGCACCCCAAAATACATTCAGCTGCTTCTCCTGAGTATGGGGATACCACCTGTGTGGGACTTTTTGGGAGTCTAGCCGCGTACGGGGCCCCTAAATCCCAGCACCACCTTCAGGATTTCTAAGGGCATACATTTTTGATTTCACTCCTCACTACCTATCACAGTTTTGAAGGCCATAAAATGCCCAAATGACACAACCCCCCCCCCCAAATGACCCCATTTTGGAAAGTAGACACCCCAAGCTGTTTGCTGAGAGGCATGGTGAGTATTTTGCAGCTCTCATTTATTTTTGAAAATGAAGAAAGACCAGAAAAAAAATTTTTTTTTTTCTTTTTTCAATTTTCAAAACTTTGTGACAAAAAGTGAGGTCTGCAAAATACTCACTATACCTCTCATCAAATAGATTGGGGTGTCTACTTTCCAAAATTGGGTCATTTGGGGGAGTTTTGTGCCACCTGGGCATTCCATGGCCTCCGAAACTGTGATAGGCAGTGAAGAGTGAAATCAAAAATTTACGGCCTTAGAAAGCCTGAAGGCGGTGCTTGGTTTTCGGGGTCCCGTGCGCGGCTAGGCTCCCAAAAAGTCCCACACATGTGGTATCCCCGTACTCAGGAGAAGCAACAGAATTTATTTTGGGGTGTAATTTTACAAATCCCCATGGCATGTTTGAGCAATATACCATTTAGTGACAACTTTGTGCAAAAAAAAAAAAAAAATGTGTCTCTTTCCCGCAACTTGTGTCGCAATATAAAATATTCCATGGACTCGACATGCCTCTCAGCAAATAGCTTGGGGTGTCTACTTTCCAAAATGGGGTCATTTGGGGGGGTTTGAACTGTCCTGGCATTTTATGCACAACATTTAGAAGCTTATGTCACACATCACCCACTCTTCTAACCACTTGAAGACAAAGCCCTTTCTGACACTTTTTGATTACATGAAAAAATTATTTTTTTTTGCAAGAAAATTACTTTGAACCCCCAAACATTATATATTATTTTAAAGCAAATGCCCTACAGATTAAAATGGTGGGTGTTTCATTTTTTTTTTTCACACAGTAATTGAGCAGCGATTTTTCAAACGCATTTTTTGTGGAAAAGACACACTTTTTTAAATTTTAATGCACTAAAACACACTATATTGCCCAAATGTTTGATGAAATAAAAAAGATGATCTTAGGCCGAGTACATGGATACCAAACATGACATGCTTTAAAATTGCGCACAAACGTGCAGTGGCAACAAAATTAATACATTTTTAAAAGCCTTTAAAAGCCTTTACAGGTTACCACTTTAGATTTACAGAGGAGGTCTACTGCTAAAATTACTGCCCTCGATCTGACCTTCGCGGTGATACCTCACATGCATGGTGCAATTGCTGTTTACATTTGACGCCAGACCGACGCTTGCGTTCGCCTTAGCGCGAGAGCAGGGGGGACAGGGGTGCTTTTTTTTTTTTTTTTTTTTTTCTTTATTATTTTTTTGCTTTTTTATCTTATTTTTAAACTGTTCCTTTCATTTTTTAAATCATTTTTATTGTTATCTCAGGGAATGTAAAAATCCCCTATGATAGCAATAGGTAGTGACAGGTACTCTTTTTTGAAAAGATTGGGGTCTATTAGACCCTAGATCTCTCCTCTGCCCTCAAAGCATCTGACCACACCAAGATCGGTGTGATAAAATGCTTCCCCAATTTCCTAATGGCGCTGTTTACATCTGGCGAAATCTAAGTCATAAAATGCTCGTAGCTTCCGGTTTCTTAGGCCATAGAGATGTTTGGTGCCACTCTGGTCTCTGATCAGCTCTATGGTCAGCTGGCTGAATCACCGGCTGCATTCTCAGGTTCCCTGTTGAGACAGGAGAGCCAGAGAAAAACACGGAAGACGGTGGGGGGGGGGGGCATTGCTTTTAACTGCTTGTAAAAGCAGTCTAGAGGCTAATTAGCCGCTAGGATTGCTTTTACATGAAAGCCGACCGCTGGCTAAAAAGAATGATACCAAGATGATACCTAAACCTGCAGGCATCATTCTGGTATAACCACTCAAAGTCGTGAATGGCGTACCTGAAGACAAAAAAATGGTTAACAATAAAGCACAGTAAACGGTAAAGTATAAAAAATTGCATACCTGAAAAGCAAACATGATAAAACATAATAACAATAAAAAAATTGCAGAATAGAATACAGTAAAAAAGAGCAGAACAATAGAGAGAGAATAGAGAGAGAGAGAACAATGAAACGACAACTATTTTTATTTATTTTTGTTTGTGTTTTTTTTTTTTTTTTACACTTTTTTTTTGTAACTGTAACTTTTATAACTGTAACCGGTTCCAGGTTCGGGTCTCTCAAAATGCGATGGCATCTTGGGAGACCCTGTGAAAGTGTGCCTAGTCTGTGCAATGCTGTACCCTACGCTAATACTCAACTAGTGCATGGTAGCGTTCAAAACATTCACCAATGCAAAGACCGGGATTGTCAGGACAGGAGGGACAATAATAGCGGGTGTCACGCCTATATCCGCGCTTGCTGCAGACACAACATCTTTTTTGGGGGGGTTCGTTGGGTAGGGGTACTCGGGAGGACATAAAGAAAATGCCTCTCATGCAGCCGACTGCATTTGGTTGGGGATGTGAATGGGGGAAGTACGGGCGCTGCAGAAGCGGTGGGTTCCCAATTAGGATTGGCGAATGCAGCAGGAAGGGCATTATGGGCACGACAGGCCTGTTTGTCTTTTTGGTGGCAGCGGGACACTACTTGTGCTTGCCACCTCACCAGCTTGAACTGCACTTATGGGACTCGCCACGTCACCAAGTGTTACTGCAGTGCTGGTTTGACTACGACCGGGGTGTACTAGGCCGCTGGTGCTTGCCAGTTCCCCAAAACGCTACAAAAAAAAGTGACAGTGATCGATCGATACTGCACTTGGGTGGGCTGGGCTGGGCCGGGCGGAGGGGCAAAACGCAGGTGCTAGCAGGTATCTGGGCTGATCCCACTAACACTGCGTTTTTGGGAACCCTAAACTGCTGGGGACGCTAGTATAGATCTGATCGGATCAGATATTGATCCGATCAGATACTATACCACTAAGGGAGGCGTATGCTGCGTGTGTGGGTGTTAGCGGTGCTGGCTCTAATCTGACGCTGCCTGGGGCTGGTGCTTGCCAGTTCACCAAAATGCTATCAAAAAAACTGTTAGCGATCGCAGGGATCAGGCCTGATTCTGCGAACGCTGCAGTTATGCGTTTAGTGTTTTGTAAGTGACAGTGATCGATCGATACTGCACTTGGGTGGGCTGGGCTGGGCCGGGCGGAGGGGAAAAAATGCAGGTGCTAGCAGGTATCTGGGCTGATCCCGCTAACACTGCGTTTTTGGGAACCCTAAACTGCTGGGGACGCTAGTATAGATCTGATCGGATCAGATATTGATGCGTTCAGATACTATACCACTAAGGGAGGTGTACGGTGCGTGCGTGGGTGTTCGCGGTACTGGCGCTAATCTGACGCTGCCTGGGGCGACGCATATCACTGCCGGGCGATCAGGGGGCTAAACCTTTATTCGGTAATAAACGGCGGGTGCCCTGACACTATAAAAAATAAACGAACTAACCAGCGTCACCCGTAACAGTTATACGGTGATCAGTGGTGAAAGGGTTAACTAGGGGGCAATCAAGGGGTTTAAACATTTATTCGGTATTATATGGGGGTCCCTGTCGCTATAAAACGCTGACAGCGAACCTAAATATTTACGTTCCTAACTAGCGTCACCAGTGACACTAATACAGCGATCAGAAAAATGATCGCTTAGCGACACTGGCGACAGGGGGTGATCAAGGGGTTAAAACTTTATTAGGGGGGGTTAGGGGGGTACCCTAGACCTACAGGGGGCCTAACACTCACTGTCCTACCACAGTAACTGTCACAAACTGACACTATGCAGTAATCAGGAAAAAAGAAAAAAAAAAAAAAAAAACTGCTTGGTGTCAGTTTGTGACAGGGGGGGGGGGTGATCGGGGGGCGATCGGGGGGGGGGGATCGGGGGTGTTTAGTGTGCCTGGCATGTTCTACTGTGTTGTGTGTGAGTGTTGGTGCACTTACATGCCTTCTCTCCTCGGCCCGGAACGGAAACTGGCCAGCCGAGGAGAGATGACATCACATCCTTTGCCTTTGTGTACTATACAGAGGCAGGGGATGTTTCTCATTGGCTGGGAGCGATCGCGAGGGGGGGCCACGATTGGATGGTCTCCCCCTCGTCTCTCATCGCTCCCAACCAAACGTCGACCGCCGATGGCACCGGGGGGGTCCTATCGGACCCCCCGCCCGCGGGAAGGCAATCACGTACCAGGTACGTGATTTTGCCTGCCCGTGCTGCTCTGCTCACGTATATAGGCGTGAGGTGGTCGGCAAGTGGTTAAGCAACTTACAACGCGAGTTCAAGTCGCCACCAGGACAGGCGACTTTGGCTGTGGCCAATCACAGAATAATCAGCTCTCTGGGAGGGAGGGGTTTGCCTGGGTAAACTAATTTCTTTTCCTGTAAAGTCGCTTCAATATAGATGGAGATCCGACTTGGAGGTGACTTCCATTGAATTCTATGGGTACAGGTCGCCTAGAAGTCGCCTTGAAGTAGTACAGGAACCTTTTCTGAAGTCGGAGCGACTTCAGTAGTGTACATTAAGACGGCTCTCATTGACTATAATGCAATTCCCAATGTTAAGCGACTTGGGGAGACTTGAGGGCTGACAAGTCGGAACCCAGGTCGTTGTAGTGTGAACTGACCCTTCTGCTGCTGTCCAGCAATGGTCTAAACTCACCTGACAACTATGCAATGAGGAATAATGGGATGTGAACCCCTGTACCTGTTTCCTGTACAGGAACCAGAGAAATGGCTTCTGCAGATTGTAATTCTTTTATACAGTACACCTCTGCAAACAACAGCACTTCCCATGGACGTGTGGGAATTTGGGTTTCTACAAAATATGTTTGCAGAGGTCTGCAAATGATGTCCAAAATCCACTTATCTGTAACAAACTCCATCCAGACCCCTACAAAGTGAAGCAGTCTTGCCCCCACTGGAGAAGTCTGGACAGACAAGGCTTCAGAAACTTTTCTCCTGGCTGGGCTTGGACTTGGAGACTTTGGAAAAAGAGGAATGGACGTTCCTTCAGGGTTGTCTGTAATATTCTCGTCCAGGTCTGTAAGATCTTTCTTGGATTAATCTTTTCTTTGGGCGAATGGACTTCCGCTAACATCTTGTTTCCTTTTGTAACAAGCCAGATCTGCCTCCCAAAGATCTGTGAATGGCCTCCTCCAAAGTCTACCCAAAAAGCATTTTTCCAGTGAAAGTATTGGAACATAGCCCCTTCTTTTGGAGCATTATCGGCTGACCAGTGCTTTAATCATTAAGCTCTGCGGGCTGTCACTGAATGAACCATCAGACAAGCTGTGTTTCTGATCTGGATAGCTGTTGCTTCCGTTATAAAATCTGCAAAAGTGGATGTGACCTCCTCTCCATTTTTTTGTTCAACCAGTGGGTTGAACGAAAAAAAAAAAAAACTGACTAGATTCCCCCATCCACACTCTATATGTTGATGGGGAAATCCTGCCTACTGAGCTATTGTATTCCAACAGCAGGGAGACTCCCTCGCCATCAGAATACGCTGATCAGTGTTGCAAGCTATAGCCTGCAGCTCTAATCAAGCAAGGACAATCCAATAGGGCAGTTGTACAGATCAGTGGATCGACTTCTGTACAACCACAGTGCCCATACATGGATGGAAATTTGGCCAGTTCAGCATGCATGGCTGGCTTTAAAGTCTTTAACACAGAGGTCATTGCCACTGCTGGCCTAGAGGCGGCTCCTCCAAATGTGAAGAGGTGTGTATCAATTTTGCAATTTTTTTAGATCTTTGAAGGACACCAAATCTTCTAAGGGCAATGAGATATGGCATGCCAGCCTCTATATAGATGCAACTACTTTGGCGAGAGTATCCCAAAGGGCTGAATCTTTCAGGTGGATTGGGTAAAATTAAGTTACCCTATTGTGCATTGTGATGGAACTGTCCCAGCACCCCGACTGAGTGCTTCCATCAGTATACCGCTTCCTCTAGTCTGGACTGAGCTACCAGATATTCTAGCCGCATAGAATACAAGACTAGCTAACAAATAGCTTGTATGAGATCTGAAACACTTTATTGAAATGTAGACACATACTTTATACCCCACAGGAGAACACTCCCCTCTTGATCATATTACTCTAATGCCGCATACACACAGTCGGAGTTTCCGACAACAAATGTTCGATGGGAGCTTGTTGTCGGAAATTCCAACCGTGTGTAGGCTCCATCGGACATTTTCCGTCGGAATTTCCAACAAACAAAATTTGAGATCTGGATCCCAAATTTTCCGACAACAAAATCCGTTGGCGGAAATTCCGATCGTGTGTACACAATTCCGACGCACAAAATTCCACGCATGCTCGGAATCAAGCAGAAGAGCCACACTGGCTATTGAACGTCAATTTCTCGGCTCGTCGTACATCACCGCGTTCTTGACGTTCGGAATTTCCGACAAGATTTGTGTGACCGTGTGTATGCAAGACAAGTTTGAGCCAACATCCGTCGGAAAACAAAACATGGATTTTGTTGTCGGAATGTGCGATCGTGTGTACGCGGCATATCGATACAAACTAACCAGAAACATAATTAACATGAGCTAATTAACTAGTCACTTAAACCAGCCTAGATGACTCAATGCCCACCCAGACAATGTTGAATAATCAGACAATAGGTGACCCAATTAACCATTAATAATGGGACAGACATGCTTAGCAGAAAACACATAACACCTTAATAAACAGACAATAGCAGGAAACCCCCAGCAACAGACTGTCTGGCTCCTACATTGGAGTACATGGAACAGAGGCCAATGTGACCAGCTCTTTCAATAAACATGAATAGTTCAGAATCAAACAAACCAGGAATAGTCTTCATATATTTCTTGAGAGATATTGTTGATAAATATTACTGTCCCATGTGAAGTAATCAAAACCACATTCTCAGTGTCCATTAAGTAGTTGTCCCTCATTTTCTCGGTCATCCTGTGCCCCTAATAGACACAGGGTAACTTACACATAAGAGGGGCCTGTGGAGCCAAAACACAGGTTTCCCAACCTCTCCGAGGGAAGCTGTTCCACGGACCCCCCGCCCAAAGTGACTCCCGTCACATGCAGGTTTTGTTTAGTTGTCAGGCCTTGAACATTTTTCTTCAATCATCTCACGGATCTCAAAAATGAGGGAAGCTCTTTTTAACATCTGGGTAGTAGCTCCTCTGCGAAGAGGCTTATTCCTCCCATTCAATATCCTGTTTAACTTCATTCATTAGTGCTGGTGATGCATGCTGATGTGAATTTTAGTGAAGACGGGGAGAGGTCCACTTTAATAGAGATAAGAGTGATATCATGTGACCTCCCAGAATCCTCCTCACCTCACTGGTCAGGTCAGTGTTTTATTAATTGAGATAAGTGATGTCATGTGACCTCCCAGAATCCTCCTCACCTCTCCGGTCAGGTCTGTGTTTTATTAACAGAGATAAGATTGATGTCATGTGACCTCCCAGAATCCCCCTCACCTCTCCGGTCAGGTCTGTGTTTTATTAATTGCGATAAGTGATGTCATGTGACCTCCCAGGATCCTCCTCACCTCTCCAGTCAGGTCTATGTTTTATTAATTGAGATAAAAGTGATATCATGTGACCTCCCAGAATCCTCCTCTCCGGTCAGGTCTGTGTTTTAATAATAGAGACAAGAGTGATGTCATGTGACCTCCCAGAATCCTCCTCACGGTCACCTCTGTGGTCAGCAGGTAGATGATCTCCAGGGTGAGGTTTAGAAAAATTTGTGCCTGATTCATCCCTGAAACGGAAAACAGGGGCGCACCAGACCCCTGCTGTCAGCTGCATTCAATTTAAGTGTGAATCCAGCCTAACAGTGATGTCATGTGACCTCCCAGAATCCTCCTCACCTCTCCCCGGTCAGCAGGTGGATAAGCTCCAGGGTGAGCTGTAATATCCTCTCAGTTCCCAAAGTGTTGTATTTCTTTATTCTGTTTTCTAGCCTGAAGGAGGTGCAGGCTGTACTCTCCCTCCTCTCTGCACACAGAATCGCTCTCTGATTAGACTGTTACGCCTTGGGGCAGTTTGATGTCATTTTGCCGGTTGAAAAATACTGCAGTCTAGATGAACCACACATCTCCAAACACCCCCCCCCCCCCCCCCCCCTTCACAGGTGAGCAGGTCAGATGCTGCAGCCAGGCAAAAAGTCATTAAACTTTGCTAGGTTCTAATTGTGAGCTACGAAAAAATGGCCGCCACTACTTCTTCTTGAAGGCTCCTCAAGCTAAGGGAACATGGCCGCTGCTATTCAGCAGACAGTGCTTTAGGGGAATGTTCGCCCTCTAGCGTCAGCTGCAGAAGTGAGCTGATTGCAGACACTTCCGCCCGGTACCCGTGGCTCATGAGCGTGTGGTTGATATAGCAACGCGCGCTCTAGCGATGGGACGTTTGGCTCGTAGAGGGGCGGCCATTTCGTTGTAGCCCAGAGAGGAGGAGGACCTGCAGCAGTGGAAGAATCCTCCCGGTGGGGGTGTGAGGCTGCAGAGGGGTTGCACAGTGAGGAGGAGGTAATAATGTCTTCTTATTATTATTCTATTCAAAGAGGATGGAAATGAGGAAAGGGAGTCCAGCTCCTTTTGTGGACTGTATTGGTGGGGGTCATGTGACCTTTGGAGGCTTGTCACATGTCAAAGCACTGGCTACATGGTTACTCTCAGGCCCTGACAGCTGGACACCAGGGTGGGCACCAGTTTCCTGTCTGGCATTTCTGATGCCCGGTAGCCACCCCTTTTCTATGGAGAGAAGAGCGAAGCGTGTGCACACACCGCCTCCTACCATAGTGCAGCCCCCCCCCCATTGTGGTTGCATGGTTTGGCCCATGTTGGTCAGCTTGAAGACCAATTGTCTGTGAAGGGGTTGTGGCCTCGCTGCACCAAGTGCTGTCTTATGATCATGGCTACCTTAACGAGAAGATCAGCAAAGTCACAGCATGCAACAACTTTAACACGCCAATGTCTATGCCTTCAAGAAAAGTCGGACTTCCTGGCGGCAGCCATGTCTCGTTGACCAACAGCGGCTTAATGATGGGGAGACTGGGGGCAGGTTAACATTAAAGCGGAGCGCCGCCGAAAGAAAAAATTTTAAAAGTCAGCAGCTACAAATACTGCAGCGGCTGACTTTTAAAACATGGACACTTACCTGTCCAGGGCGCCCGCGATGTCGGCACCCGAGGCCGAAGCGTCTCTCCGTCCTCGGGTGCTGCCGCCTCCATCTTCGGTAAGGGAATCAGGAAATGAAGCCGTGCGGCTTCACTTCCCGGTTCCCTACTGCGCATGCGCGAGTCGCGCCGCGCAATACGAATGCTCCCTGCTGCCTCTGGGACCCGTGTGTTTCCCAGCAGGCAGCGGGAGGGAGCAGGAAGTGGCGTAAATAACCGCAGATTCTGCGGCTATTTATGCCGGAAGTGGGTACAGATACCTGTAATATACAGGTATCTGTACCCCCCTCCCCCCTGAAAGGTGCCAACTGTGTCACCGGAGGGGGGGAGGAATCTGATTAGTGGAAGTTCCACTTTTGGGTGGAACTCCACTTTAAGTCTGTCTTCCAAGCTAGTGGATTGAAGTTCCCGGGCCCCCAGGACAACTCTTCCAGTCAGTGTAGAACAGTGGTTCTCAACCCTGTCCTCAAGTACCCCCAACAGGCCATGTTTTGGGAATTTCCATTAGATAAAATAGCTGTCCAAAATACCATATCATTGACTCTGATTTAAAGCACCTGTGCAAGATAAAGGAAAACCTGCAAACATGGTCTGTTGGGGGTACTTGAGGACAGGGTTGAGAACCACTGTTGAAGAAAATAAAAGAGCAGCTCAGACTGCCTCCTCTCTGCAGTACCTCTCCTCCACCTCAAGATGTCCTCAGTCCTCTGAATTAAACATTTTATCTTAGAAAACTGAGAACATACTGTGAGTACAGGAAGTCATGGACCCGGGAACTCAGCATGGGGATGGTGGGAACCCCTCATAATGGGCACAGCAGGTGTGCAAACCTGGGAACTTAGCATAGGTATGGTTGGAACCCCTTGTAATGGGCACAGCAGGTGTACAGAGCTAAGAACTCAGCACAGGGATGGTGGAAACTAGGGTTGCCACCTCATCCCTTTAAACCTGAACACCTTTGAATTACACGGGTTCTGAGGCTAATTTAATGCAGATAAGGCACCAAGTGAGTTTAGTTACCACCTTAATTAGCCACAGAACCTGTGTAAATAATATTAGTTTGTGTTTAAAGGGATGAGATGGCAACCCTAGTGGGAACCCTTCATAAAGGTCCCTACAGGTGTACAGGTCCGGGAACCCAGCATAGGGATGGTGGGAACCCCTCATAACGGGCACAGCCGGTGTACAGGTCCGGGAACCCAGCATAGGGATGGTGGGAACCCATCATAATGGACACAGCAGGTGTACAGGTCCGGGAACCCAGCATAGGAATGGTGGGAACCCCTCATAACGGGCACAGCAGGTGTACAGGTCCGGGAACCCAGCATAGGGATGATGGGAACCCCTCATAACGGGCACAGCAGGTGTACAGGTCCGGGAACCCAGCATAGGGATGGTGGGAACCCCTCATAACGGGCACAGCAGGTGTACAGGTCCGGGAACCCAGCATAGGGATGGTGGGAACCCCTCATAACGGGCACAGCATGTGTACAGACCCAGGAACTCAGCACAGGAATCATGGGAGCCCCTCGTAATGGGCACAACAGGTAGAAAGACCTGGTAACTCAGCACAGGGATGGTGTGAACTCTTCATATTAGCTACAGCAGGTGTTTATACCCAAGAACTCAGCACAGGGATGGTGGGAACCCATCTTAATGGCACAGCAAGTGTACAGTCCTGGGAACTCACTGCATGGATTGTGAGACTACTCCAGGAAGAGTCAGTTCCCTAGCCCTCTCCCTCCTTGTACATCATACGCCTTTCCTTTTCTGGTAGTGTCTAATTTCATTCTGTGCTGGCCCAGCTCCTCCACCCTTCCTCACCTCTTTACATACCCTTTTATGTAGCCTCTGGGGAGGAAAGAAGAAAAATGCTATAGAGTGTCACTTGAGTGTACTGGGGCTTCTAAAGTTTGGAAGGTTGTTGCTGAAATGAATGGTCTGGTGACAGGGTCTCTTTAAAGCCAGAAAATGGATAGAATAGAGTTTGCAGAAGGAGTTTAGAGGGGCAGCCATAGGTATTTCTTTGATTACATATTCCGCGCCATCATCTCAAAGATCTTACTATGGTCCTCATTTCCATGTTATCATTTCCTTTGAAGACTAAAATAGGATCTGTTGTAGGGAAAAGACCGCTGTGAGTCCAGTTGTGTGATTCCAGCAAACACCGGCAGACGTTGTCACTCGATGCTCCGTGGGAAGATTTGCCTGTCTGTTGTCGCCCTTCTGCCAGCCATTTACATTTTGTTTGGGATGGACTTGCATTTTAACCTCCAGAAAGGTTTACCCCTTTCATGACCAGGGCATTTTTTGCTATGCAGCACTGCGCAACTTTAAAAGAGAAGTAAGACAAGGTTCACACTGACAGCGAATGAACTCGCACAATTTCATTTCCACATGTCTGTCCCGACTTCGGGGCGATTTCAGAGACAGATGTCTATTGAAATTGCACCCCGAACAGAAACTACTTTTGGGAATTGGTGCGGCGCTGCAAATGCGGCTTCGCACCGATTCGGACGGTGCCATTGCTGGCAATAGCTGCCGATTTGACCTGTCAAATTTGTCCTGATTTGTCGCTGCAATGTGAACCAGGGCTAAAGGATTTTCTTTTTCCCCGCAAATTATACTTGCCTACAGTAGATGGATGCAGCATCGGTCCCCTGTCGCCTCTACACTGACAACTGAGCGATCAAACACCGCCGATCTCTCGGTTCTGACAGCCTCCCTGCCAGTGACATTTACACAGTAATCAGTGCATTTTTATAGCACTGATCGCTGTATAAGTGTCTGTGGTCCCAAAAATGTGTCAAAAGTGTCCGATCTGTCTGCCCCAATGTCGCAGTTTGCTGCCATTACTAGTAAAAAAAAAAAAAAAAAAAAAATGCCATAAATCTATCCCCTATTTTGTAGACACTATAACTTTTGCGCAAACCAATCAATATACGCTTATTACGATTTGTTTTGTTTTTTTAACAAAAATATGTAGAAGAATACATATTTGGCCTAAACTGATAAAGACATTTATTTTTTTTGGGAAGGTTTTTTATTATAGCAAAAAGGTAAAAAATATTGGGGTTTTTTTTGTCGCTATTTTTTGTTTTTGTTTATAGCGCAAAAAATAAAAACCGCAGAGGTGATCGAATACCACCAAAAGAAAGCTCTATTTGTGGGAAAAAAAGACATACATTTTGTTTGGGTACAACGTCGTACGACCGCGCAATTGTCAGTTAAAGCGACGCAGTGCTGTATCGCAAAAAACGGCCTGGTCATTAAGGGGGCAAATTCTACCGGTCCTTAAGTGGTTAAACAATGGGCTGCGCAATATAAGAAATGTTTCAAATAAAGTCCCAAGTGAAAAATGAACAGATAAAATTGAGATGCCCATTTTACAAACCAAACCCATCAGGTAACAATGGTGTTCGCCGGCACTTTTGGTATACACAATGACATAGACATGCTGCTCCGCTCTATGTGTTTCGTCACCAAATGGTGGTGGTCCACAAACTATGGGTGTGACAGGCAATCTGGTGCTTACTGACACTGGCTGGGAGGGGAACAAACTGACACTGATGTCACCAGTAACACGAATACAGTGATCAGTGATAATACTGTACTAATGGCGCTGGCTGGGTGACAGGGGTGGTCAGGAGGACAATCAAGGGCTTAACTGTGTGCCTACCAAGTGTATGCAAGTGTGTGTGCGGCTTTTTTTCTTTTTTCAAAGGGTAAATTTATTGATGTTTCACAAAGTACAATAAAACGCATTAACTATTCTTCAGAAACTATATGGTCACATAATCAGAGATAAGCATTTGTTCAGTCACATATGTAACTTTTCAACATACAACAATTTAAATATTCTCTACTTCTAGGAAAAAACAAATGTAGGTACATTAGGTTTAAAAGTGCAATTATCCTAACTTAAGCATAACATTCAAAACTTTGGTAAAGAGTATCTACTATTCCAATGTTCATGTTAGTGTTCACCGTGCTTGTACGGGAATTCTCCATAAAACCTTAAATACTATATATTTATGCTCCAAAAACCGTAACATGGTATCTATGGATATTTATGTCTCGATGTCACCAGAAACCAAAGTGATCCATCCAGACCATAGCTTCTCAAACTTTTTTGGGCATCCTCTAGAACAGAGGTGGGCAACCATTTGAGCACAGTGTGCCGAAAAATGTTTTCAAAGAAATTGAGCGTGCCGATTTTATAACAAAAAAATGTCAACTTCACACTCTCAATCAAGAAAAGGATTTTTTATAAAGTAAATGCTGTAAACTACTTGAGTATTAGTAAGAAATTAACATCCTGCACTCTCATGCCTCAGATCAGCCCCAATTCCTGCAACACCACACTTCAGATCAGCTCCAATTTATGCACCTTCACACCTCAGATCACTGCCCCCCCCCCCCCCTGCAAATTTCTCCCACCACTGTAACCCCCCTGCTCATCTGTCCCACCACTGTAACCCCCCTGCTCATCTGTCCCACCACTGTAACCCCCCTGCTCATCTGTCCCAACACTGTAACCCCCCCTGTTCACCTGTCCCACCACTGTAACCCCCCCTGCTCATCTGTCCCACCACTGTAACCCCCCCTGCTCATCTGTCCCACCACTGTAACCCCCTGCACATCTGCCCCACCACTGTAACCCCCCTGCTCATCTGTCCCACCACTGTAACCCCCTGCACATCTGCCCCACCACTGTAACCCCCCTGCTCATCTGTCCCACCACTGTTACCCCCTGCACATCTGTCCCACCACTGTAACCCCCCCTGCTCATCTGTCCCACCACTGTAACCCCCCTGCACATCTGTCCCACCACTGTAACCCCCCTGCTCATCTGTCCCACCACTGTAACCCCCTGCACATCTGTCCCACCACTGTAACCCCCTGCACATCTGTCCCACCACTGTAACCCCCCTGCACATCTGTCCCACCACTGTAACCCCCCCTGCTCATCTGTCCCACCACTGTAACCCCCCCTGCTCATCTGTCCCACCACTGTAACACCCCTGCACATCTGTCCCACCACTGTAACCCCCCTGCACATCTGTCCCACCACTGTAACCCCCCCTGCTTATCTGTCCCACCACTGTAACCCCCTGCACATCTGTCCTACCACTGTAACCCCCCTGCACATCTGTCCCACCACTGTACCCTCCTGCTCTTCTGTCCCGCCACTGTAACCCCCTGCACATCTGCCCCACCACTGTAACCCCCCTGCTCATCTGTCCCACCACTGTAAGCCCCTGCACATCTGTCCCACCACTGTAACCCCCCTGCTCATCTGTCTCACCACTGTAACCCCCTGCACATCTGCCCCACCACTGTAACCCCCCTGCACATCTGCCCCACCACTGTAACCCCCCTGCACATCTGCCCCACCACTGTAACCCCCCTGCACATCTGCCCCACCACTGTAACCCCCCCTGCACATCTGCCCCACCACTGTAACCCCCCTGCACATCTGCCCCACCACTGTAACCCCCCTGCACATCTGCCCCACCACTGTAACCCCCCTGCACATCTGCCCCACCACTGTAACCCCCCTGCTCATCTGTCCCACCACTGTAACTCCCTGCACATCTGTCCCACCACTGTAACCCCCCTGCTCATCTATCCCACCACTGTACCCTCCTGTTCTTCTGTCCCACCACTGTAATCCCCTGCACATCTGCCCCACCACTGTAACCCCCTGCACATCTGCCCCACCACTGTACCCTCCTGCTCTTCTGTCTCACCACTGTACCGTCCTGCTCTTCTGTCCCACCACTGTAACACCCTGCTCATCTGCCCTACCAATGTTCCCCCTTTCTCATCTACCCCAGCACTGTACCTCCCTGCACATCTGCTCCACCACCGTACCCCCATGCTTTGTACCCCCCTGCTCCTCTGCCCAACCACTGTAACCCCCTGCTAATCTGTCCCACCGATGCACCTCCTTTTACATCTGTCCCACCCCTGTACCCCCCTGCTCTTCTGTCCCACCGCTGAACCCCCTTCCTATCTGCCCCAACACCGAACCCTCTTCTCATCTGGCCCAACACTGAACCCCTCCGCTCATCTATCCCACCACTGTATCCCCCTTCTCATCTGGCCCAACACTGAACCCCCCCCCCACACTCATCTGCCCCATCACCGTACCCCCTGCTCTTCTGTCCCACCACGGTAACCCACCTGCTCATCCGCCCCATCAATGTACCTCTCTGCACATCTGCTCCACCTCCGTATCCCCATGCTCTTCTGTCTCACTACTGAATCACCTTCTCATCTGTCCTAACATTGAAACCATCTGCTCATCTGCCCCACCACTGTAACCCGCTTTTAGGGGAGAAATCCATCTAGATCTGTTGGTTGTGTTTACAAACCCACAGATCTCTGTGCTGTCATTAGTCACATCCGGTCAGCAGGTATACAGCCAAAATGATTGGCTGTTACCTGCTGACAATCACAGCACAGATCAGCAGAGAGCGCACGCATACGTGCCTCTGAATCAAAAAGTACACAGCGGCGTGTGGGTACATGGCGGTTACTGAGACTGCCACCCGCTAGCGGTAAATGTACTGCTGGTGGTCGGCAAGAGGTTAAAGGGTGAAATGTATTATTATTTTTTGATTGCAGCTTGATCTCTAGCAAAGTGGCGCCTCAAATGTCCTGAGGGGCTAGGAAGGCTTAAAGGTGGCACGAAGGTCTTTCCGAAGACGCCATGATGGAGAGAGACGGCCTGATTGTCATTAAAGTGGAAGATGATGATGTGGTGAGCGATGATCCGTGTAATGAGGAGGATATCAGCACAGGTAAGGAATAAACATTAAAGCTGGGCATACACATCTAGATTTTCCAATGAACGTTTACAGGAAAATTCTCAGTACATTCGATGACTTGACAAATGCCCTTTGGAAAGTACTTTAAGCATTCAAATTTTTGGGACTTTCCTGAACAAAAACCTGTTGGGGCTCGTTCAAGTGCGGCCAGAGGAGCAGTAAGACCAGGCGGTTTAGCTGCAGTTTTTCCATCCCTGGACAGTCCAACTGAACAAAGATAAGCAGTCGCTCAGAGCTGAACACATGCCACGACCACAATGCTGTGCTTCGCAACCATGGCAAAAATTAAACAGCATGTCGCATTTGGTGAACATTACCACCACTGAATGCAACTAATGCAAGTCTATGGGACACTGAGATTGCAGTAATATGGGGCAGCATTTACAGGGCTAAATTGCTTCTTCATCACCTGTCAAACGCTTTTTAGCTACTTCCAGTCCGGGCCAATACTGACATTTCTCTCCTACATGTAAAAAACATATTTTTTTTGCTTAAAAACTATTTAGAACCCCCAAATATTGTATATATATTTTTAAGCAGAGGCCCTAGAGAATAAAAAAGGTGGGTGTTGCATATTTTTATGTAACACTTCATTTGTCTTTTAAATGCACATTTTTTGGAAAAAATACACTTTAAAGCGGTAGTAAACCACACCATTTTTTATTTTTTTTAAAAACCCTGCAATGTAAAGGCATAATGTGCTAGTATAGAATAGCATACTAGCACATTATGAAATACTTACCTTAGAACAAAGCCCTCCAGCGACACGCTGTCACCACTGAGAGGGCTTCCATCTTCACCCGGTCTTCCTTCCGGGTTTGTGTGCTTCGGCCGTCTGATTGTCTGTGCTGCGATAACGCTACTCTGGCGCCCATGTCACGTGGCTGTCACGGATTGCTGCATGGGGGGTTCTGAAGGGACCATACGGGTATGCCGTCCATTCAGAGCGCACACGTCGGTGACGTCACTGGCTGCATGCAGTGTGAATATCTCCTAAACTGTGCAGGTTTAGGAGACGGTACCTACCGGTAATCCTTATTATAGGTACAACATCCCTCGTGATAGCATTGGAGCTGCATATTATTCGTTTAAAAATTGTAATCTCGATTCAACCCCTCTCACGATCTTAATCCGGTATTAGTGTAGAGCCGTTCTCTGCTCACAACTGTCATATAAAAATAAATAAATAAAAAGCAACCTGCAAAGTTTATCACAACGTTGCTCAGCGCTGAGATAAAAAGAAACATTGTATCATTTGGTTATTTTAGATCAAAGGGATTAACTTTGGTCTGTAAATGAGGGCAGTTTAACCACTTGAAAACCAGGCCTTTTTCTGACACTTGTTGCTTAAAAGTTAAAATCAGTATTTTTTGCTAGAAAATTACTCAGAACCCCCAAACATATATATTTTTTATATATATATATATATATATATATATATATATATATATATATTTTAGCAGAGACGCTAGAGAATAAAAGAGCGGTTGTTGCAATATTCTTTGTCACGCTATTTGCACGGCGGTCTTTCAAAAGCAATTTTTTGGGAAAAAATACACTTCGATGACTTAAAAAAAAACCGAAACAGTAAAGTTAGCCCAATTTTTGATGATGGGGGGGGGGGGGGGGATGATGTTACGCCGATAATCGTGATCTTTATTCTAAACAAAAAAATTGTGATTCTCATTTTATCCAGAATCGTGCAGCTCTAGATAGCATAGGCCGTGACAAGTCCCCTTTATGAAGAGGTAGGCGGTTTATTAGACTCCAGATCTCTCCTTTGGCCTCCAATGCAGTCAATCGTACACAGATCGGTCTGATTGGCTGCTTCACTGGCTGGTAACGGGCAGGTAAATGAAGAACCGAACCTGGAAGTGACTAAATCCTCGTCGCTTCCGGTTACTGACATCCCACATTGGGAGGAACGATGTCCGGGAACCGGATGCCGCCTGCAAAAGTGACAGGGGGGGTCTCCTGTAAAAGTGATCCAGCAGCATTTTAGCCGCTAGGATTACTTTTATAGTGAAGGGGATTGCTGGCTGAAACAAAAAAATGATCACCCTCCCTATCCTGCAACGTACCGGTACGTCTCTGGACGGGAAGCTGTTAAAAGCAGTCCACCAGGGATTGCTTTTCAGAAGAGTGGCAGGAGCCGTCACACACATGAACAGACCCTTAGAGATTCATTAGTTCGAAAAAGTTTCCATCCTTCTCTTTCGGGTTTTCTCATCACTGCGGTCAAAAAGGAATGCCGATTTGACCCCACTAGCAATTAGAAAATTGAAGGAACGTGCTTGAAATGAGAAATTTTCAAACAGGATTCTGCTAGTGTATGGCTAGTGAACGAGTGAATCTTTATTCACAGACCCAGAAGACTCCAGCGAAACTGCAGGAGACTTTCAGGATGAGGAAGATGAACATGTGAAGGTTAAAGAGGAGGAAGTTCCTATGGAGATCAGCACAGGTGAGCTATTGGTGCATACCATAGTGCAGGGGCCTCAAACTGGCGGCCCTCCAGCTGTTGCAAAACTACAGCTCCCATGAGGCATTGCAAGGCAAACAGTTACAAGCATTACACCCTCAGGCAGACGCATGATGGGACTTGTAGTTCCGCAACAGCTGGAGGGCCACCAGTTTGAGACCCCTGCCATAGTGCTTGGGCTTTCAACCACTCGACCTCCGGAAGGTTTTACCCCCCCTTTATGACCAGGGCATTTGTTGCTATTCAGCACTGCTCTACTTTTTTTTTTTTTTTCTCTATCAAAAGAGAAATTCAAGCATATAAATTCCAAAAATGCTCCTGGTACAAAGTTGTGATGCACAGGAACAGGTAATCGATTGCAGCTAGACCAATCTCCTGTACAGGAGTGCACTGTCCAAAGACAATCCGGTACTCTTCTGCAGATCCAATTTTTGCACCAGTTTTGCTGCCCCCTGCAGGCCGGGGGGGGAAACCCACAGGAAATACTGCAAAAACCAGGAACATAGGGTGCACCAACCTAGCGCATTACCTTTGTGATAGCTAATCACAAATGATAATGTGATGTGATAGCTGGTCACCTAGGCAAGTCCCAAACGTGAGGAAACCGTTCAAATGGCTGACATGCTTTGAGAGGGGATCCCTTCTTCCTCAGAGCCAACCTTGGATAGTGCAAGAGTGGTCTTTTATCACATCACATGATGCCCCAACTAAGCTCCCCCATCAGTGGGTGGGCATAGAAACATATATGACATGGGATATTACACTTGTTAGAGCTATGTGTATACACATGCAAAACCAAAGAAATTCCCGGCTCAACTTACCCACTAGCCTGCAACCAGTGGACTTGTCCTGTCTAATGCCCCGTACACACGATCGGACATTCCGACAACAAAACCGCAGAATTTTGTTCGAAGGCTGTTGGCTCAAACTTATCTTGCATAAACACAGTCACACAAATGGCCAACAATTACGAACGTAGTGACGTACAAGACGTGCGGCGAGCCGTTAAAAAGGACGTTTAATAGTCGTGATAACTCCATTACGAACGCTAGTTTTACAAGACCGAGCGCTTCCGGTTCGTTCTTGATTCCGAGCATGCGTGAACTTTTGTGCGACGGACTTGTGTACACACAATCGGAAATTCCGACAACAAAGTTTTGTTGGCGGAAAATTTGAGAACCTGCTAGCCAACATTTGTTGGCGGAAAGTCCGACAACAAATGTTCGATGGAGCATACACACGGTCCGACTTTCAGCCAACAAGCTCACATCCAACATTTCCCGTCGGAAAATCCGATCGCGCGTGTAGGCCACATTACAGTATGCGTTAAAAATGGGTTTCGTTTGTACACATTTGCAAATACATGCGTAAGCTACAGAGCTCCATCAAGGCACCCCAATATTTTCTGTAGTCCTAAGTCTAAATTGTGAGAGCCTCCACAGTGGAGGCACGTGCATTATAATGGATAGGCAGAGGTCAGGTAAGCCTGGAGGGAGCCCACCCCTCCTTAAAGGCACAGCACCATGGCAGCAAAGGTGTGCAGTGCATCCCCTCACCAATATTTCAATGGTACAAACAAATGGCCACTGCCTTCTCATATAACTGGCCTTTTCAGCAAGGAGCATGGAAGGGCAACACATGCAAAGCAAAACCAAAGATATTCCCAGTTTAACTTGCCAGCCTGTAACCAACCAAATTATCCTAACAGTATGTGTTAAAAACAGGGGTTTAGTTTGCAAATACGTGCATATTTTAGTTTTATTTTGCATGCATTGCCCTTCCATGTACTTCTTGCTGCAAAGGCCAGTTATAGGTGAGGGCAACGGCCATTTTTTTGAACTGTTGGAATACTGGCGAGGGGACACACTGGACATCCTTGTTGCCATAGTGCTATATACTGGGTGTCCAGTGCACCCCTGTGCCTTTAAGGAGGGGTGGGCTCCCTCCAGGTCCACCTGCCCTCTGCCTATCCATTATAATGCATATGCTTCCACTGTGGAGGATCTCAGAATTTAGAGTTAGGACTACAGAAAATACTGGGGAGACTTGACTTGGCTGCGTAGCTTACACATGTATTTGCAAATGTGTGAAAACTAAGCCCCTGTTTTTAATGCGAACTGTTAGACAAGATAATTTGGTTGGTTGCAGGCTGGTCGGTGAGTTGAGCTGGGAATTTCTTTGGTTTTGTTTTGCATAAGTTGCACTTCCATGTGCTCCTTGCTGCAAAGGCCAGTTATAGGTGAGGATAGTGGCCAATTTTCTGTATGTGTATACACATACATGTCAAACACATATACCCACTTGGCATAAAATCCATCATCAATAATAAAAAAAAATCTATTATCAATGATAAAATACTTATGTTATATTCCATACATACCAGATCTCATCTGCATTAGTGGAGCACTGTAAGATTGGAATGTTACAAAAGACCGTCCCATGAGGGCCACAACTCGACAAAGAGAGGGTGTGAAATTTGCGGCCATGTGCTGTACCGCAAATCCAAGGTGGACAGACCTTCTGTGGAACGCACGCTGGCCGAAAACCAGGAAGTGCTCCGCCACCATGATCACCATTATCTGCCATGTCCACCGGACACAGCAGTCATGGAACTGTGCCGCTGCGTGCCCCAGGGAGCATGCCAGTGCACATGGGCTCGGTGACAAGTACATCAATGAGCCTGTAGCTGCCGCCCGCTAGCAGTAAATCTACTATTAGCAGGAGGCAAGTGGTTAAACATCTGGTTTATTGTCCTTGGATGCCTCTCCAGGTATTGCTTGCCACCGGCAACTGAGGACTATTTGTAGAATAGCAATTCACATAATTGGCTGGCAAAAAAAATATACATTTTGGTGTCTCAACTCATCCTAATTGTTATGTTCTTCTTCAGATGGACGATACAGAAGGTTCAATGCGGAAGAACACCCAGTGACTCCTCCAGAGGGCGAAGCAAAAGATGGTAGCTCCACAGTCAACACTACAGGAGGAAATTCAGTGACCCCAAATCTCCATCCGGTGCTTCCTGCTACGTATCTCTCACCCGGGCCTTCTACGCAAATCGCTTTCTATTTTCCCACCCCTGCCCCCGTCACACACCGCAAATATCGCAAACGTCCCAAAAAGTTTCCATGTACCGAATGTGGAAAAAGCTTTGACCAGAGGACGAAACTTGTTGCACATGAGCGTTCCCACACAGGGGAGAGGCCCTTTTCCTGCTCTGAGTGTGGCAAAGACTTTGCACAGAAAGCCCATCTAGTTTCACACCAGAAGATCCATTCAGGGGAAAAGCCCTATTCGTGCTCAGAGTGTGGGAAGAGTTTCATAGAAAAGGCTCTCCTAAGCCGGCACCAGAAGTTTCATGCTGGGGTGAGGCCGTTTCTGTGCGCCATATGTGGCAGGCGGTTTTTCCAGAAAGGTGATGCGCTTAAACATGTGCGAATTCACACGGGGGAGAATCCCTATCCTTGCACCGAGTGTGGTCAGTCCTTCCCATATAAAGCCCGTCTCGATCGACATTTATTAAGCCACACGGGTGAGAAGCCTTTTTCCTGTTCCCACTGTGGGAGGGGATTTGCTTACAAAGGCCTTCTTCTGGCACACGAAAGAACTCATACAGACGAGAAGCCTTATTCATGTGCGGTCTGCGGGAAATCCTTCTCCCAGAAGTCCAACCTGGCCAGCCATGAAAGAACTCACACAGGGGAAAAGCCGTTTTCCTGTTCGGAGTGCGGGAAGAGTTTTACGAGGAAGGCAACCCTCATTGGCCATCAGAACACGCACAAGAAGAAACGTTTTGTACAGCTAAGGATGCGGGAAGAGAGTGGCTCTGAAATAGGGGAAAATACGGACATGTCAGCCACACAGAGCTGCCCACCACAGCAGGCTGAAAAGTAATTCCCGAGCACTATTTTAGTAGTATGTGTACGTCTCTGAAAGAGGAAAAATTAGGAACTAAACGCTCGTTCTTTATACAGTGAAGGTTTTAGTGAATCTTCAAAAGATGATGGGGCTGCCTGAGTCTTGTGTGCTATCTTCAGTCTTGTTAGTATGGTGGCCATAGGAGGTTAGGACATGAGCTCTTGAGTGCTTATTTGTGGGGTAAATCACATACTGGTTTTGTATGTGTCTCAAAGGGTCACTTTAATGCCCTGTACACACGATCGGACATTCCGACAACAAAATCCATTAGTTTTTTTTCTGACGGATGTTGGCTAAAACTTGTCTTGCATACACACGGTCACACAAAGTTGGTCGGAAATTCCGAACGTCAAGAACGCGGTGATGTACAACAAACCCAGAAAAATTAAGTTCAATAGCCAGTGCGGCTCTTCTGCTGATTCTGAGCATGTGTACACACGATCGGAATTTCCGACATCAGACTTTGTTGTCGGAAAATTTTAGATCCTGCTCTCAAACTTTGTGTGTCAGAAATTCAGATCAAAACTGTCCGATGGAGACTACACGCGGTCGGAATTTCCGACAACAAGCTCTGATCGCACATTTTCCATCGGAAAGTCCGACCGTGTGTACAGAGCATAAGAGATTTTGTCCAATTGATGGTTTTGGTGATATCAAGTTCTACAATTTAACCTATTTATGGTGCCACAGTAACAAACTTAATTGAAAGGGCAGGACTTCCCAGATACACCAAAAACCAGGGGCAGTGCCCATTCCCCCCTCTCCCCTACTATAGAGTATTGATTGCTACAAAAAGGCATATGCACTTGAATAAGACACAGCTATCGTGATATACAGATTGCAGTAGAAAATTGTAACCAATAAAATCTTCCCTTTTGAAGGGTGAGGGCCTTCAGATAGGCAATTGTTATGGGTTACTAAACTCCTACATATTGCTCTGTGCTTTAGATATTGTAATGGTGGAGTTTTATGGGTTCATCACCCAGTAGCTTCTTAAATTACCTGTGGAATCCAGCACCAAGTTCTTTCTGCCCTGGTTCCTTAGTCTATCTGACCACCTTGTGGTGTTCCAATAAGAACAAAAAATCATGTGGGATGATGGCAACATTTCATGTTGGATACAGCAGGTGTGGAGACCTTAGTCTTTGTCTGACCACCTCGTGGTGTTCCAATAAGAACAAAAACCCATGGCGGATGATGGCAACCCTTCATGTTGGACACAGCAGGTGTGGAGACCTTAGTCTTTGTCTGACCACCTTGTGGTGTTCCAATGAGAACAAAAACCCATGGGGGGATGGTGGCAACCCTTCATGTTGGACACGACCGGTGTGGAGACCTGGGAGCTCAGTGCAGCACTCTTACCAATAGAGCTCCCAGCAGATGTAAGAAGGCGTTGGATGGTTTATCCATCATTTACCAAAGACCGACATATTTTTCATCTGTCCTCCAAATGGTCTTATTCAACAGGAAAAATTATAGTTGTTGTACATGTCTACCTAACCTACTTAAATTAAATTCTTTTAGTCGAAGATAGGTACTTTGATTACCGTTACTAGACTAGTTTGTCTTGTAGTGTCTAGCAAAAGATTTTAGCAAACTAACAATAAATTGAACACAACCTAACTGTGGGAAGTTAGTCTCAAATACATGCCACCACTTTTGAGAGTCTACAACCTGTAGAGGGTCAAACCACCGTAAAGAGTACACAGTTTAATTGTGGGACTTTAGTCTGAAATACACGCCAACGCTTTTGAGAGTCTCTAAGAACTGTAGAGAAACAAAGCACCCTAAGGCTACTTTCACACTGGGGCAGGTGGGCATCGGCGGGAAAGCGCCGCTATATTTAGCGACGCTTTACTGTCGTATAAGCAGCGCTATTCGGCCACTAGCGGGGCGCTTTTAACCCCCGCTAGCGGCCGAAAAATGATTAAAACCACCCGCAAAGTGCCTCCCCATTGATTTAAATGGGCAGGGGCCCTTTAGGAGCGGTGTATACACCACTCCTACAGCGCTGCAAAGATGCTGCCTGCAGGACTTTTTTACCGTCCTGCAAGTGCACCGCTCCAGTGTGAAAGCACTCGGGCTGAGTTCACAGTGGGTCACTTGTGTGCTTTAAAGAGAGGATTTCCTCATCACCTCTGCCCCAAGCATGACCAGCATAAAGTAAGAGGACAGTTGGTCATTCTCCTGCCACCTTCTTCCAAGAAACAGAACTACTACATGGCCATTAAGTATTGTTCCCCTTAATTCTTAGAAAAATGAACAACCTTTCACTCAAAGTGTTTGTATGCTTGACCTGTGGAGTCCTAGGTGGTTGGGGATTGCCCCAGTAAAATATCAAAAGGAAGGTGAGTTCTAATGGCCATCAAAAGTTATGGCCCTTGGTAACCATCGACCACAGATGTCTTCCACAAATTGTTTCTTGAGACCTGTAACTAGTAAGGGGTTTGTAATAAGCTATGTTAGATTGTTTCTTTCTGGGAAAACTCCTAGCCTGAGATATGAAACGTTGACCTGAAGCCATCAATTAAGCCACCTGAGATGACCATATTCTTGAAATTGCCATAGTATTGGGTAATCGGCTGGCTTTTGATTGGAATGACTTGCAGGTATCTCCACAATCTGCTCATGCAGGAGATGATTGCCAATTGCAAGGCGACAGTTCCTGCTGTGGTTTTGTGTCCCCGCATGCTTTGAGATGAAAACTTGGTTCCCAGAAGTGACTCCCCCCCCCCCCCCCCCTTATTACTGTCAAAACTGATGCCTAATGCATGATAACCAAACATTTTAGAAATTTGTCAATGTGTCTTTAAGAATTGAATTTGTGCATCCCCATCATTCATCCCGATTGGAGGAATACAGTTTAAAGGATGACTCCGACAAGAGGAACAAAAACAACCTACATGATCAATCTGCAAAGTGAAAATTTTGTTTACAGGTGTCTGTGATAATGTTTCATATGTGAAAGGCTGCTAAGGTGGGAGTTAAATGTCAGACTTGCTATCGCACACAATGGCATTCCATTCAGCTATGACTCCAACCACTATTTTATCAGCACACCGTCTTCGTTAGAAATGTGCCCTTAGTTACAGAAACCGATTTGTAGCCTATTGTGCTGGCGCAGCTGGCAAATGGAGCTGCTTCAGATTTACATGGCCTGGAAATTAAGCTTGCATGTGTTCTTTAGCCAGGCCAGTGCTATCCTTTACTCTGCAATTCAGCTCATTGGATGGTTTCCCCCAGTCACCAACTGTTGTGTCTCTGATTGTTGTTAAAAAATAAAGAGGACTTGTCTGTGTTTATATTTTTTTGAGTCTGCTCCTTTTGCAAAGGTGCTTCCTAACCTTGGGAATTTTATTGAGAGAAAAATTCTTGAGACACACGTCCTCCTATTGTTGGACCCCCCTAAAAATGCTAATTTCCTGCCTGTCATGTGAATCTTCAGGACTTTTAGTCTCTGACCCCAAAGAAGCATACAGGTAAGGTTTTCTGACATTACTGCTCTACATTGGTGATTTAGTATTGAATTTAGAGGTTCGGGATAACACTCAGGCAAAAAGCATTTTTTACAGTGCACTAGAAGGGTTATTTTTTTATATAAATGTACTCCCCCTCCCTTCCAGATATGCCCATGTCATATTAAGATTTTAAGAAAATATGATACAGCGCTGCGCAAAACAAACTAAGGAAGCAGCCAACACACCCGTAGACTCAGGGAAAAAAACAACTAAAAATGCACAGTGTGGCGCTATTGAGTGAATACAATATGAAAAAACTAAACATAAATATCATCACAACAGGGGTGGACCCCTCACAACTACCGCTATACGATTTACATGCTTGTTTGATCTGCATAAAATGTGAGTTTGTTTTTTATTGCTATTTTTAATAAATCCAAGTTAATACGTTATTACACTATGTGAGTGTTTTCATCCCTCACATGTTATATGAATCTTTCGCTTGGCTTGGTGGTGTGATTATTATTGAGGAAATCGTGCTGATTACTTCCCCCCCTTCCCTCCGTTGGTGTGGTGATGACATCTAACCAGACAATACATCTAGACCAGTTGGTCATCAAGCCTTTTTGACCTGTTTTGGCATATGCTATTTCAGGCCACTACTTCTGGTAAGCCTCCATATCTTCTGGTGATGGTCCTGGCACCGTTTTCAAATTTCTGTGCACCTCTGGTCGTTTATGGTCCATTCATCTACCAGGCTACCGGGTCTAATTGATCTTCCTGCACGTACAAGAAAAACACCTGTATACCATTTATACACTGCTATCACAGACTTTTCTTCTTGGTGTTATGGACTTTATATTTGTTTTTGTCCTTTGATGTTTAATTTATCTAAACACACATATGTATTATTTTCTCACCAGTCACTGTCACAAGTGTTCACGTGAGACTTTCATGATTTGATGATATTTATGTTTAGTTTTTTCATATTGTATTCACTCAATAGCGCCACACTGTCCATGTCATATTAATACTAGCTTGTACACTCTTCTGCACATGGAGGAAGTGGAATTT
Organism: Lithobates clamitans; assembly: GCA_037952925.1. Classification (NCBI taxonomy): domain Eukaryota; kingdom Metazoa; phylum Chordata; class Amphibia; order Anura; family Ranidae; genus Lithobates; species Lithobates clamitans. Next base: position 144,082 of record JBBGZY010000722.1, on the reverse strand, counting down.
TGAGAGCCCTAGGCTATTTAGTACTCCAAGGTGCCCAGGAGAAGGTGCCAACAAGTAGGAGGCTTGCATACCACCTACCCATGCCCCCCCCCCTCCCCCAGCAATGGTCCCAAAGAAAGTCATTGTATAGGTGAGGCAGAAACAGTCAAACCCGTCACAATTGAAATGTAAATGCACTGTTCTGATTGCCTTCCCAGTTCCTGCAGTGTAAAAAATGGCAGCTCTCCACTACAAGAGCCCAAAATGGGGAGCAGAAAACAACTGACATAGCAATGTTTTAGGTGATACTGCACCAATTCCCATTACACCCCTCCCCTGGTCACCACTAACAACTCACCTGGCACAAGTGAAACTTGGGTGTGCATCCCTCATGTTGCTAATATGCACCCCTCCATCATCTGGATCCGCCAGACCCCCTATCATCTGGCACTACTGACACTGCACCCCTATATTACCTTGAATCACAGACACCGCAACCCCCATAATCTGGTATGACTGGCACTGCACCCCTCCACCATGTGAAATTGCTGACACTGCATCACCTGGAACGAATGACACTGCACTCACCAATACCTGGCATCAATAAAACCACATCCCCTATTACCTGGCATCAATAATACCACACCTCCCATTACCTGGAACCAATGACACTGCACTCACCAATACCTGGCATCAATAACACCACATCCCCTATTACCTGGCATCAATAATACCACACCTCCCATTACCTGGCATCAATAACACCACATCCCCTATTACCTGACATTAATAATACCACACCTCCCATTACCTGGAACCACCAACACTGCACCCACCGATACCTGGAACCACTGACACTGCACCAGTGTTAATTTAGTCGACTAAAACATTTTAGTCGACTAAAATGACTAAAACATTTTAGTCGACTAAATGAATACTATTTTAGTCGACTAAAATACGACTAAAACGACTGAGATGACTAAAATACAACTAAAACTAAAAGCCATTTTAGTCAAAAGACTAAAATGAGACTAAAACTAAAATGCCATTTTAGTCCTAAGACTAAAACTAAAATGCCATTTTATTCGAAAGACTATGACTAAAACTAAATTGCAATTACTGAAAGGTACTGGAGATTTTAGTCGAATAAAACGTAGAACATTTTAGTCGACTGAGGGGACTCTATGCCCCAGGTAAGCGACATAACCTATATAGAGAACTCAATCGCCTGAAAGGGGACATCGTCTTCTTGCAGGAAACTCACCTTACCCATACTACCTCTGTTAAGCTTTTTTCCCAACACTATCCAACGTGGCACACAGTGTCATTCGTGGACCAATGGAGATCCCAACAGCTATACGAATTCATAAAAGAACTCCCAAAACCACTATGCACTCTAGCAGACCTAACACCGGTAGAATCCATCTTTGTGGATGATCAACCACCAGAGAAACCTATCTCCTACTTCTATCAAGCTCTACTGGCACTATCCTCAAAGGGCTGGCTGCCCTTTTTAAACAATTGGAAACAAGAACTACAAAAACCACTATCGGACGCTCAACGATCTACGATTCTCCAATTGACACCTCCTCGATGTCCTCTAAAACTGCGGAGGTAAACTATAAATTGCTGACGAGGTGGCACTACACCCCAGTGGTGCTAAATAAAGTATCCATCCATTTTGGCACTTTGTTGGCAAGGATGCGGAGAGCAGGCAACCCAGGCACATGTGTGGTGATTGTGTCCGTGCATTTGCCTGTATTGGTTGACCATACTTCACTGGATCAAAGAGATCCAAGGCTCTGAATTGCCCAATGACCTATGGGTTATACTCATGGGTTGCCACCTCATTCCTCTAAACCCGAAAACATATTAATTACACAGGATCTGTGGCTGATTAAGGTGGTAATTAAACTCACTTGGTGCCTTATCTGCATTAAATTAGTCTCAGGACCTGTGTAATTCATATGTGTTTGGGTTTAAAGGGATGAGGTGGCAACCCTAGTTATACTGCTTAATTGTACAGACAAATCAGCAGGAACCTATAAAAAATGTATAATACCTCACCTTCTGAATGAGGCAAAAGCGCTTATTCCCAGGCTTTGGAAACAACCAACCATCCCAACTCTATGCCAGTGGCTACTGGAAGTAGATCATACATACTATATGGAAGATCTCACCTATACCCTTAGAAATAAACCTGAATTATCTAAGAAAATATGGTCCTGCAGGTTTGCCTTTAAATTCTCATCCGCCTATGTGGAAATTATGTCTCAATCAACATAAGGAGACAATTAGGTACAATTAAGCAGTATAACTAGGGTTGCCACCTCATCCCTTTAAACCCAAACACATATGAATTCTCTTTAGGTCTCCCCATACTTATTTTCCCTTTCTATCATATACAGTTTCCATTATCCTCTATATGAGGTATGTTCGGTCCTATACCGGCATTACCTGTTTTTATTTTTCAATAGGTTGCGAGTCATAAAGGCTTATGGTTACTGAAAGGCCCTCAGCTTCTATTGACGCCTTGTCTATGACACTATGTTGAATGTTCAATGCGCCTGGTGTCATCTTGTGTTTGCATACCATGCAACCAGAGGACTCATACTACTGTTTCTTTTCTTTGTAACCTGTATTCTGCTTTTCAATAAAAAAGTATTAAACAAATAAAAATATACTGCTGGCACAAAAAGGGAAAAAGGCTGATGCCACGAAAATTGGCTAAAACAAATACATGTTATTGATACAGGTGAAAAACAGCCACAAAAAAAAGCAATGCGTTTCGGCTGTCAGGCCTTAATCATTGCCATGATTAAGGCCTGACTGGTGAAGCGCGTTGGCGTTTTTTATAGCTGTTTTTCACTTGTATCAAAGTGTATTTGTTGTAGCCGATTTTTGTGCCACCAGCCCTTTTCCCTTTTTGTCGATTGAGTATGGAGGTTTACAGAGACCTTCCAGGCTGGGTGCCGTGTTCCTGAGACGGATGATGAATCACATGGAGGTAGTAGCTTGGATGCACCTGTTCCAGTACTGCTGGTACAGATTTCCATATCGCACTGCTACAACATCCTCTTTAGGTCTCCCCATCATGTCATCCACTAGAACAAATTCTATTTATAGGAGTTAAATTTCCATCTAGTTACAACCTGATGGGGTGAACGTGGCTTCTCTACACCTTTTTTCGGGGACATACGCTAACACTTCTATAGGGGACAAGAAGGATCATTCATAATTCAATATAAAACCTAAGCCAGCCACATTAAAACCTTAATTAATGCATGTTTTTATAAGTGTGATCCCAATCGTCCAGGAGCCGAATATAAGAGCCTCAATAGACACCTTTGTCCTTTTAGCTTGTGGGCTAGATAGATATACACTATATTACCAAAAGTCTATGGGAATGTTTGACGATTCTTCCAGAAGTTCATTTGTGAAGTCAGGCACTTATGTTGGACGAGAAGGCCTCGCTTGCAGTCTCCATCCCAAAAGTGTTCTATCGGGCTGAGGTCAGGACTGTGCAGGCCAGTCAAGTTCCTCCACCCCAAACTTGCTTATCCATGTCTTTATCGACCTTGCTTTGTGCACTGGTGTGCAGTCATGTTGGAACAGGAAGGGCCCATCCCCAAACTGTTCCCACAAAGTTGGGAGCATTAAATTGTCCAAAATGTCTTGGTATGCTGATGCCTTAAGAGTTCCCTTCATTGGAACTAAGGGGCCAAGCCCAACCCCTGAAAAACAACCCCACATCATAATCCCTCCTCCAACAAATGATTTGGACCAGTGCACAAAGCAAGGTCCATTGAGACATGGATGAGCGAGTTTGGGATGGAGGAACTTGACTGGCCTGCACAGAGTCCTGACCTCAGCCCCATAGAACACCTTTGGGATAAATTAGAGTGGAGACTGCGAGCCGGGCCTTCTCATCCACATCAGTGCCTGACCTCACAAATGCACTTCTGGAAGAATGGTTAAACATTCCCATAGACACACTCCTAAACCTTGTGGATAGCCTTCCCAGAGGAGTTGAAGCTGTTATAGCTGCAAAGGGTGGGCCAACTCATTTAAGAACCCTATGGTCTAACACTGGGATGCCATTAAAGTTCATTTGTGTCCCAATACTTTTGGCAATATAGTGTAGTAGGCAAGACACACTTGTTTGTAGTTTCCCAAAATGTGAAACGTGACCATACTCCTCTGTTCTGTGATGATGGTATATTGATATTCAGTAGCTTCACAGAAGTCTGGTCCTCTGCACTGTCCTGGAATTCTAGACCCAACCTTCCCAAGAAATAATATGGGGGCTTCCCGACTCAAATCTTACATTCTTGCCTGAGGAACTAGTGGGTGAGGTGGCACATTCCCTTGACCACCCAGTGAACAGATCCACATTTACCCTGGGGAGATCTCGTCTTTGGGTTGGGTCCCTTAGACACATCTGGCACCCCAGGCCCTTTCAGTTACCAGTGGGAGGTCTTAGTTGTCTCTCCTAGGCTGACACATTCATGTGGCCAGTCATGGTCACCTTTACTCTTGCCATGTGAATAGTCTTGGTCAACGTTAATCTTGTCACGTGGCCAGTCATGGTCACCTTTACTTTTGTTGTGTGGCCAGTCATGGTCAACTTTACTCTTGTCATGTGACCAGCATGGTTAACATTTCTCTTGTCCTGTGACCAGTCATGGTCAACTTTACTCTTGCCATGTGAATAGTCATGGTCAACATGACTCTTGCCATTTGACCAGCGATGGTCGATCCTATTCTTTTCATGTGACCGCATATGGTCAACTTTACTCATGCCATGTGAATAGTCATGGTCAACTTTACTCTTGCCATGTGAATAGTCATGGTCAACATGACTCTTGCCATTTGACCAGCGATGGTCGATCCTACTCTTTTCATGTGACCACATATGATCAACTTTACTCTTGCCATGTGAATAGTCATGGTCAACTTTACTTTTGCCATGTGAATAGTCATGGTCAACATGACTCTTGTCATTTGACCAGCGATGGTCAATCCTACTCTTTTCATGTGACCACATATGGTCAACTTTACTCTTGCCATGTGAATAGTCATGGTCAACTTTACTCTTGTCATGTGGTCAGCCATAAACAACTCTACTCTTACCACGTGACTAGTCATAATTAACGTTAACATTGTCAGGTGATCAGGCATATTACTCTTTTCATGTGGCCAGATATGGTCAATTTTACTCTTGTCATGTGGCCAGCCACAGTTAACGTTACTCTTTTCATGTAACCGGATATGGTCAATGTTACTCTGGCCATGTGGCCAGCCGTGGTTAATGTTACTCTTGTCATGTGGCCAGTTATGGACAATTTTACTCTTGCCATGTGAATAGTCATGGTCAACGTTAATCTCGTCATGTAACCACACTTGGTCAACTTTACTCTTGTCAAGTGGTCAGCCATGGAAAACTCTACTCTTGAGACATGAATAGTCATGATTAACGTTAACCTTGTTATGTGATCAGGCATAGTCAACACTACTCTTTTCATGTGGCCAGTCATGGTCAACAATAATCTTGTCATGTGGCCAGACATGGTGAATATTACTATCATTTGACCAGGAGTGGCCAAAGTTACACTTATCGTGTAACCAAGGATGATCAATGTTATTCAACCAGCGATGGTGAAGGTTACTCATTACATCATTTGACCCGGTATGGTCAATGTTACTCTTGTCATGTGATCAGATATAATCAACGTTACTCATAACGTGACCAGTGGAGGTCGATTTCCTGTAGTCATGTGACCAACCTCAGAAACTTCCCATTTTTCCATCCGTCTGGCAAACAGGTCTACAGGGGGCACTCTGTGAATGACTACCATAAGGGTTTTATAAAGCTGACATGTTCAAAGAGCACAGTTCTTCCCTCAGGAGGGGCATCTTTTGGTCTTTATGATAATTTACAAACAGCTCCCCTGTCAAACAGGCATCCATGGTGCCTCTAAGAAGACCTAAAGTGGCACTCCACCCAAAAGGGGAAGTTCCACTCTTCCTCCTCCCCCCTGCCATATTTGAAATATTTTTTTTTTTGGGGGGGGGGGGGGGGTTGGGTACTCGAGGCAATCTGAGGGGAAGTGTGCCCCCAAACCCCCCCCCCCCCCCACCAGCAACTTTCTGGGACATGTCACGGGTCCCAGGAGGCTGCGGGACAATTCATAGGGCGCAGCCAAACTTGTGCATGCGCAGTGGGGAGCCAGCGGTGAAGCTGCAAAGAGTCACACCTGGCTTTCTATAGTTAACATGCCGCCACCGGGGACCATAGGATGGAAGAAATAGGTGGTCAGCACTGGATGGTTGTTTTTTTTTTTTTTAATTTTGACATTTTAAAGAAAATAATAATAATAATATGTATGTTATGAGATAGTTTTGTATTTGTATGATGGTTTCTGTATTCTTTTGGTACATGAGATGTATATGGGGATTAAGGTACTCATAGGACATAACCAGCCTCCTCCACTCACCCCCCACCCCCCCCAGGCAGTCCCTTCTCATAGCAAGCAGACCCACTACATCTTCTCTGACGTCACACCCAGACCCCTCCTACCGGCCGAATCCAACCTCTACCATTCAGCTTCAGATCCAGCGCTAGAGGACGAGCCTTCCCCAAAACTCATTGTCTGTTGTGGGAGAGCAGCGGCCATTTTTCTTTAGCCCTATTCCCACCTGGACTCCGGAGGGAAGAGAAAGGCGGCCATTTTCTTGTGGCTCCAATAGGGAGACAAAAAAGTTGCCCGTAATCCCTGTGTATTCCAGCTGCTGCTCCTGTCCGTGGACTGGCTGTACACTAAGGATGAAAAGGTAATTCTGTCTCCTATTCATTATTATTGTCATGTTATTGACCTGGGGACTCTGGGCACTGTACTGGTGATGTAGAGGAGAGTCATGTGACCTTTTGTGTCACATGACCCTAGTGGAGAGCTGAAGCTGCCTTTATTTCTAGGAAATGACCCAGAGACCGGCTACTTCATATTCAGGTTTCTATTTATTTATTGGCATATTAGTCGGAACTACTAACTACTGGAAGCCACGCTGCAGGCTAAACAATAATGACCCCCTCCACCACCTCAGCAATTGGAATATCCCACCCAGAGACTCCCCCCTGCAGACACACATGTCAGATGGGGACAGGTGTACACCGCTGCTATCACCTTCACTCCACATCATGTGACCGGTCATGGTCGGCGTTACTGTTGTCATGTGGCCGGTCATGGTCAGCGTTACTGTTGTCATGTGGCCGGTCATGGTCGGCGTTACTGTTGTCATGTGGCCGGTCATGGTCAGCGTTACTGTTGTCATGTGGCCGGTCATGGTCAGCGTTACTGTTGTCATGGTCAGCGTTACTCTTGTCGTGTGACTGGTCATGGTCAGTGTTACTCTTGTCTTGTGACCGGTTATGCTCAGCATTATTCTTGTCGTGTGACTGGTCATGGTCAGCGTTATTCTTGTTGTGTGGCCGGTCATGGTCAGCGTTACTCCACATCATGTGACTGGTCATGGTCAGCGTTACTGTTGTCATGTGGGCGGTCATGGTCAGCATTATTCTTGTCATATGACCGGTCATGGTCAGTGTTACGCTTGTCATGTGACTGGTCATGGTCAGTGTTACGCTTGTCATGTGACTGGTCATGGTCAGTGTTATTCTTGTTGTGTGACCGGTCATGGTCAGCTTTATTCTTGTTGTGTGACCGGTCATGGTCAGCGTTACTCTTGTCGTGTGAACGGTCATGGTCAGCGTTATTCTTGTCATGTGACCGGTCATGGTCAGTGTTATTCTTGTCATGTGACCGGTCATGGTCAGTGTTATTCTTGTCGTGTGACTGGTCATGGTCAGCATTATTCTTGTTGTGTGACCGGTCATGGTCAGCTTTATTCTTGTTGTGTGACCGGTCATGGTCAGCGTTACTCTTGTCGTTTGAACGGTCATGGTCAGCGTTATTCTTGTCATGTGACCGGTCATGGTCAGTGTTACTCTTGTCATGTGACAGGTCATGGTCAGTGTTACTCTTGTCCTGTGACTGGTCATGGTCAGTGTTACTCTTGTCCTGTGACTGGTCATGGTCAGCATTATTCTTGTTGTGTGACCAGTCATAGTCAGCGTTACACTTGTCGTGTGATTGGTCATGGTCAAAGTTACTCTGCTCATGACTCTTGTCATGTAATCAGGCATGGTCAGCGTTACTCTTGTCGTGTGACCGGTCATGGTCAGTGTTACTCTTGTCGTGTGACCGGTCATGGTCAGTGTTACTCTTCTCATGTGACCGGTCATGGTCAGCGTTACTCTTGTCGTGTGACCGGTCATGGTCAGTGTTACTCTTCTCATGTCACCGGTCATGATCAGCGTTACTCTTGTCGTGTGACCGGTCATGGTCAGTGTTACTCTTCTCATGTGACCGGTCATGGTCAGCGTTACTCTTGTCATGTGACCGGTCATGGTCAGTGTTACTCTTCTCATGTGACCGGTCATGGTCACCGTTACTCTTGTCATGTGATTGGCATAAGTTGACAGAGGAGGATGCTCCAGCACACAGCCTGTGACTGACAGCCTCAGCTCTGTTACTGTGTGAAGGGGGGGTTGTCCCTTCCCTCCAATCAGCTCTTAGAATTCTCCTTACTGATGTAACTTCAGCTCTCCTCCCCCTGCTTTTCAGAGCTGAGAGATCCTGTGTAAATTCTGCACTTTAAATGGATGTAGAGAAGAGAAGACTGCAGATAAACAGATATAATTTATGTAGGAGGATTTGTTTAATCTCCGTGTATCACCTGTGGCCAGTCACTTCACTGGGTATATAGAAGGGTTTACAAACAGACATTGGAGGCTTTTTCAGGCGCGTTTGGGCTAAAAATAGTGCCTGTGAAGCACCTGTAACACGCCTCCCCTGCAGTCCACACTGGGGCGCTGTGCTGGCAGGACGTTTAAAAAGTCCTGCAAGCAGCATCTTTAGGGCAGTGGAGGAGCGTTGTACACACAGCTCCTGTCCATTAACATGAATGGGCACCGCTCCCGAAACGCCTGCAAAGCGCTTCGGCAGCAGCGCTACACGGGCGCATTTAACCCTTTATTCTTCCGTTAGCGGTTGAATAGCGCTGCTTAAATGACGGTAAAGTGCCGCTAAAACTAGTGGTGCTTTACCGTCAACGCCCGCCCCAGTGTGAAAGCAGCCTTATACTTTTTCTGGGTCAGCAACTCAATATATTGCCAAGCACCTTGTATATTTATAAGGAGGTCATCGGTTTCAGATGCCTTGTTTCTGATTGGAAACATATGTTATTGTAAGCATTTGACTTCTTAAAGCCCATAACCTAAGTGAATGTTGTTCAATACTTTGACTGTTTACTTGTATTCATTTCAGCGTTTAGAGTTTAAAAATCCTCCAAGCCCAGAGAGAAGTGGGAGTATATAGAAGGACACAAAGATCTCTACAAGGACATCATGATGGAGAACCGGCCGCCCCTCACATCACCGGGTAAGAGGAGACTTTCATTTCTTGTAAAGGAGAGAAGAGTATTGAGGATCCCCTAGATACACATATCCTCTGATATAAAGACATAGAAACAATGTATTCAGTCGGTGTGTGTGTTTCCTACAGATGGATCCAGGAACAGAAATCCCCCAGAGAGATGTCCCCGTCCTCTGTATTCCCGGGACTCCACACAGGAACATCAGGAGATCCCTCAGGAGGATCAGGTAGTTGAGATTGGAGGTCCTTAAAAAGATGTTCCTCTGCTTTATTTCAAATCATAATTCGGTTCTTTTTATGTGTTATCTAGAATGATGGCCTGATTGTGGTTAAAGTTGAAGAAGAGGAGATGTCTATGATGGATGATGATCCATGTAAGGAGGAGGAAGGTCCTCTAGAGATCAGCACAGGTGAGTAATAAACACTAAATCCAGAGAAGAAGCCCAGATTCTCCTTGTTCAGTCACTACAACAATCTCTTCTTCTCCCCCCTCCTCTGTCAGTAGACAGTAATGGGGAGACAGTATGTGCCCAGTGGGGGAGTCAGGAGACATCAGACTCTATTAGACTCCGGCTCTCCTCCTCACATCATGTCATTGTGTGTTACCAGCCAAGAGACGTGACCAGTCTCCCCCCACACACACTCTCTGGGGTCTCTCATACATCTCAGTACAGGGGGCTTCATTCTCATCTTTATTCACAGACCCCGGAGACACCAGAAACACTCAGAGAGACATCAAAGCTGAGGAAGTGAGAGAAGTGAAGATTAAAGAGGAGGACATTTCTCCAGAGATTGGTATAGGTGAGTAGAAAATAAAACAAATAAACACAAATAAAAATATAATCCTTGATTGTAGTGTTGTGTTGGATGTGTTGGATGACTTGGACCACCCACAGTTGAGTAGAACGACAGTTAAAGGTAAATCTGCTTGTTGCTGTAATTGGAAGGGTTCTGGATGTTGTTTGTTAAGTGACGGTCATTGTTCTCCTAATAGAAACCCATCTTCAGAATCCCGTCAACCCATCATTGTCTGCCTCCACATCCAACTGCTTCTTATCTCTGATTGTTGGCTACCAGTCAAGTCCTTGTCTTCCTTCTCACCTATTGTCCAACTGTTCCATTTTTTTGCTTTTCTCATGGACCATACCTCTTCCTCTCCATGGTTTAGTCATCCATTTTCAGTGCCATCTCTAGCTAGTGGGGCACTTTCTGGTGAAGGGAAGGCCCACCTTAGCTTCTGTACATCCAGGTAGCCTCCAACAGCTGATATCACTGGGGGACTAAAAATACCCGGGACACCGGGTCTTTTTTACTGTGGGCAACTCCCTGGTGGTATATTTACCCACTTGACCTCCAGAAGGGTTTATTCCCTTCATGACCAGGGCATTTTTTGCTATTCAGCACTGCGCTATTTTAAGTGGCAATGGCGCGGTCATGCAACACTGTACACAAATAAAATTCATGTTATTTTTTTTCTATAAATAGAGCTTTCTTTTGGTGGTATTTGCTCACCAATGGGTTTTTATTTTTTATTACTATATATAAATGAAAAAAGACTAAACATTTTATTATAAAAAAGAAATAATCTACTTTTTGTTTCTACCTCTTGTTGTGAAACAAATCCAATAAAAAACCCCAAAAATCAGATTACTTCATAACTTTAGGCCAAAATGTATTCTGCTACATGTCTTTGGTAAAAAAATGCTTTATTGGTTTGTGTGGAAGCTATAGTGTCTACAAACTATGGTGTGTATATACTGGAATTTACACAGCTATAGACACTATACTGTAATGGCAGTGATCAGCGACTTATAGTGGGACTGTGATAGGGTGGTGGGCAATATGGTGCTAACAGACACTATCTGGGAGGGTCACTAAGTAACATTGCTGTCGCTACTGACACTGATACAGAGATCAGTGATAATACTGTACACTGACACTGTACTAATGACACTGGGTGGTAAGGGGTTAACATCAGGGGTGATCAAAGGGTTAACTGTGGTCCTAACAAGTGTAATGTGTTCTGCTTTTATGTTCTGATCTGGCTGCTTTTACTCCCTGCTTTTTAGGGAGAAGTAACAGCCAGATCGCTGTTCTCTGTACACGGAGTTCTGTGTGTTTGTAAACACACAGAACTCCGTGTGTGATTGGACACAGCCAAACAGCAGGTTTTAGCAAAAATCATTGAGTGAAATCTGCTGCCAAACTTGTGTTGTGTCTAATCACAGCATGGGTTAGCAGGGGGTGAGCGCATGCGCATGCGCGCCCTAAACCCAGAAGCAAGCCAGCAACGTACATGTACATTGCTGAGCCTCTACCTGCCGACCACTCTCAGTATATTTACTGTGAACAGTCAGCAGGAGGGTAATGTATCAAAGATACCGATTGCCTCTTTAACATTCCTCCTCTACTTTCGTTTTACCATAGTATAGGAGAGTCTTCTGTTAAATGGGTTGTAAACCCTTACGTATACCCAGTGAAGTGACTGACCTCAGGTGATACACAGAGATGAAACAAATCTTCCTACACAAGTTGTACCTGTTTTATCTACAGCTGTCTTTCCCCTACATCAATTTAAAGTGCAGAATTTACATAGGATTCTCAGTTCTGAAAATCGGGGGGTGGAGAGCTCTGGACTGAGACAAGTACACACTATAGAGGTATATGCTTTGTTCATATTTCATGCCTGAGGTTTACAACCACTTTAATGCCCCGTACACACGGTCGGACATTGATCGGACATTCCGACAACAAAATCCATGGATTTTTTCCGACGGATGTTGGCTCAAACTTGTCTTGCATACACACGGTCACACAAAGTTGTTGGAAAATCCGATCATTCTGAACGCGGTGACGTAAAACACGTACGTCGGGACTATAAACGGGGAAGTAGCCAACAGCTTTCGTCTCTTAATTTATTCTGAGCATGCGTGGCACTTTGTGCGTCGGATTTGTGTACACACGATAGGAATTTCCGACAACGGATTTTGTTGTCGGAAAATTTTATAGCATGCTCTCAAACTTTGTGTGTCGGAAATTCCTATGGAAAATGTGTGATGGAGCCCACACACGGTCGGAATTTCCGACAACAAGGTCCTATCACACATTTTCCATCGGAAAATCCTATCGTGTGTACAGGTCATCAGTGTTCCACCTAGAAGACAGGAAAAAAAGACTCATGTTATCGTTATGACAGCCAATCGGAGATGAATATTTATAACAACAGTGTAGCAAATAATATCCTTATGTCCTCAAATTAGTTTGTTATTGAAGGTTTTGTAAAGTTAACTGACACATCCTAAAGCTGTTGAATTGGATCTGGGCATCTATATTTACATGATGTCATGATGATTTTCTGGTCATAAAAAAAAAAAAAATGACTTTAAATTTTCAGTGCTTGAAAAGATATTGAGATGATCAATTCTGATTTCTGACAGATGGGCGATACAGAGGAAATGGCACAGAGAATTGTCCCGGTGTCTCCCCAGATGATGATGATACCACATCCGACTCTTCAGAAGAAAAACCCAATGCCCTACATCCGCATCCGGCACTTCTTCATCCGCATTTGTACCCTAAGCCCTCTACAGAAGGTGGTAGCATTCCTGATCCTTCCAACGCCATCACCTATCGATCGCCTTACAGGCGTCCTAAGAAATTTCTGTGTCCTGAATGCGGAAAGTGTTTTTCTCAAAGGACAAAGCTTCTCGTCCATGAGCGGATTCACACCGGGGAAAAGCCCTTTTCTTGCACGGAATGTGGAAAATGCTTTGCAGAAAAGGGGAGCCTTGTCCAGCACCAAAAATTCCATGCTGGAGAGAGGCCGTATTCGTGCTCCGTGTGCGGCAAATCCTTTACGTTAAAGGGCGATGCCATCAAACACGGCAGAATTCACACTGGGGAGAAGCCGTATTCCTGCTCCATCTGCGGGAAATGCTTCACCCTCAAAGGCGATCTTGTCAAACACGCCAGAAGTCACACGGGGGAGAAGCCCTATTCCTGCCCCGTGTGTGGCAAAGCTTTTACCCTGAAATCTGTCCTGGTGGCCCATCAGAGGACTCACACTGACGAGAAGCCGTATGCATGTTCTGTGTGCGGGAAATGCTTTGCCCAGAAGACCAACTTGTCCACACATGAGAGGACTCACACCGGCGAAAGGCCGTATTCCTGCTCAGAGTGTGGGAGGGCCTTTACCAGGAGAGGAAATCTGATCTCTCACCAGCAGTCGCATCAGTGAGAGCCCTTTAGTCGACAAAAATGCCAGATGTGGGTTTCCTGGGCCGGAATATGGAAGGAGTCAGAAGAAGCAGCAGATTATAACAAACAGAAATGTTCCACCAGTTGAAGCACCAGTCCGTGCAAAATCAACATTGTGGTGTAGAGCCCAATGAGGTCTCTCTCAGGCATTGCTTGAAGTCCAAGACCTCAGCACCTAAATTCCAAGATCTTTTAGGGCTTGTTTACACTTGCTTAAAAACGTGGCATTGGGCACGATTTTTTATAGCACTTTGAATGCCAATCAAAGCCCTGTCACTAAATAAAATGGTTACCTTATGGTCCTGTTCACATGTTGGGTTTGCTTTGCTTCGCTTCAAAAATTATACCCCGTGTCACTTTATTCGTGCTTCAAAGCGCCTCCGAACCCGCCATAAAAGCTCCACTTACAGCACCTGAAGCTTTTTAGGGGCTTTTGTTTGCTTTGTCTTGGAGGTATTGCAGGAATGAACTATCCTAGGATGCACTGGGAAGCCAACAAGCGAACCAGAAAGATGTCATCGGCAGTCACTTCTGGTTTATTTGTATATATTCTGGGAGTGTCTGGTGCAGATGTTACAACTGGTGTGCAGTGTGGAGCAGTAGGAAGGTGAACGGGGTACAGACTGGAGCGGAGCAACTAGCAGACAGCACACGTGGTGTGCAACATGGGAACGCTATAGCAGAAGGTGAGCAGGGACTGGAGAGAGAGCAAACTGAGTAGCAGAGGATCAGCAGAGCAGTGGGACTGGAGCAGGAGAACCTAGCAAATGTCACACATGGTGAGCAGGGACTGGAGAGAGAGGAGGATCAGCAAACCAGAGGATCAGCAGAGCTGGGAGTTACTACTAAGTGGGGGATCAGCAGAGCTGAGGGTTACTACTAAGTGGGGGATCAGCAGAGCTGAGGGTTACTACTGAATGGGGGATCAACTGAGCCAGGGGGTAATACTGAGCAGGGGATCAGCAGAGCTGGGGGTAATACTGAGCAGGGGATCAGCAGAGCTGGGGGTACTATTAAGCTGCTGATCTGCTGAACAGAGGTACTAATAAGCTCTGGATCTGCTGAGTGGGGGTGTTGTTGGGCCCCTTTGAAACAAATAGAAAATCAAAACACACAGGGCATTTGCTAAGCTTCATTAAAGCTTTAAAAAAACATCACTGAAGCATCAAAAACACAACAGAAAAGCATGTTGAAGGGGTAGGTACTTTAATGTGTGTTAAAGTCGAAGCAAGTGTAAACGAGCCCTTGGACTCTACTGTTCTTCAGAACATTAGAAGGCATTGAGTATCAGAGAAACCAAACAGATGAAGTGACCTCGATGAGGTTGAAGAGGCACATAGATTGGCCGTATCGGGGCCAGTAGTGGTGTGTGGTGTAAGAATTATGGACTGTAGAGTCTGTGTTAACTGTTGTGGCCTATATAATCATTTAGATGTCCAGGATCCAGACCAAATGTGGACAGCTAATCTTTAGAACTTATTCCAGATCATGAAGACTTGACTGTACTCAGCAAAATGGACAAGTAGACATTGATGTAGTGGATCAATACATCCCCACTTCCTATTTGGCAGCATTGGGTAATCTGGGAACACCTATTTCTTACCTGTATGTGATGTAGGGAAGATGTTCAAAAACACACCCACTGCAGGTGTCTGAATGTCATAAAACCTGATGCATAGAAGTTCTGGTGGGAATCATTTTCACCACAGCCATCAATCCATAAAGTTTTCTTGGAAGCCTGAATCTGCTGATACACCGAGCAGAGAGAGACTGTTTTGTAGAAGTACACGCCCAGTGATAATGTGGGTAGCTGTCGAATTCTGGCTGCAGTGAATCACAGAGAACCTACCATTTAATTTCTCTTTTTTTGGTCCACTTTGGTCTGTTAAAGGTGCCATTAAAAAGCACTTGTTTAATACAGTGCTGTGAAAAAGTAATTTTTGGTAATTTTTTGGTTGTAACATGACAAAATGTGGAAAATTGCAAGGGGTGTGAATACTTTTTCAAGGCACTGTATGTTTGATGAATACAGACAATACCTGTTAATCCTGCCAGAAATGTTGTGAGCTTTTTTATGATTCTTGACGTCTTCCAGCCAGGGAATAAGGTGAGCTCTATCTGACTTGCAGCTTCTAATGTACATTGTGAGAAGCATCTTCTAGTCCAGAAAGGTCACCCCAAAAAAATTGAGGACCACAATTTTCAGCTGTGCTCCCATTTATTATTATGAATTGAGGGAAGGGGGAGGGGTTGAGAGGATCGGTGTGAGTATCAGGACATCTTCCTAAGCCTTGTGTCCCTTCACTACATTTTTAAACTATCCCGGTACATCCGACCATCGATATGAATATCAGATCTACAACTAAAAATGTTATATTATAAAAGATTATACATTGGCTAAGAGTGCCACTGTCCATAATAAACATGAAAAAAAACGCAAAAAAACGAAATAGGATTTTTGAGGCACAACACTTTTTCTAAAACCATGATTCATTTCTTTATTAGATCAGCTATTCATATAAAAAGTATTAAGACACAGATATTTTAGTAATAACCATGATGCATCATTACACCAGGAAACAACGCATGTCCTACATAGGATATTCTTTTCTTCTGAGGGCTCAACGTGTTTCGGGGACATAGTCCTCTTTTTCAGTAACCACATACAGTACATGTACCAAACTGGAATAGTGTTCTCTAAGTGGAACCATAAAATAGTCTGAGGGAGGAGGAGGACATCTGTCTACTGCCTTCTTTCCCCTCCTCCCTCACCTGCATCGGCCAATTTTATGGTTCCATTTATTGGAACGCTATTCCAATTTGGTACATGTATGTGGCTCCTAAAAAAAGAGGCCTACGTCCTAGAAACACGTTCAGCCCTACATGTTAAGTTGCGTTGAAAAAAAATCAGTGTCTTAATACTTTTTATATGAATAAGTGATCTAATAAAGAACTATATTATGGTTTTAGAAAAAGTGTTGCGCCTCAAAAATCCCATTTCGTTTTAACTATTTCATGTTTGCGAATATTAGGTTGTCATTTTGGAATGGTGAGTAAAAATAAAACTTACCTATGTTTTTTTATTAAAGTCCATCTATTTCTTTACCTACATGCCCAGAAGAGGATATGTAAGAAGGGCGCAGAGGTGAGGTTCCCTCAGGGCCAGTCTGATTTGCATAGGCTAAAGCCAGTCACACACTTGACAACCTCTTTTAGGTTTACCAGAACTGTTAACCATGAGGGCCCAGCTACACATTAAAATTGTCCTTAAAGTGGTGTTCCGGCCGAAATTATGCTTTTTAAATAAAAATACCCCTATAATACACAAGCTTAATGTATTCTAGTAAAGTTAGTCTGTAAACTAAGGTCTGTTTTGTTAGTTTATAGCAGTAGTTTGTTATTTTATAAATTTACAGCAGGCCGTGGCCATCTTAAGTGTGGGCATCTGAAGCCAGACTGTATTTCTTCCTGGATCTCATCCTTGCAGATCTCGCACATGCTCAGCACAGCACAAGCAGTGTAATAGGTTTCAGGTCAGGTTTCCATAGCAACGGCAGTTTCAGAGGAAGTTGCCGCCCCTTCCCAGAAGGCATTGCAAACAGGAAATGATGCGATGAGCCGCGGCCAGGGAGGAGGAAGTGAAAAATGAATACAGCAGATATACAGTAGGTGCTGAGAAAAAAAATAAAAAAATATCCAATTTGTTTACAGTGCACAATTTAGTGAGGGATGCTGAAGAGTTGTAAATATGGGTGGAACTCCACTTTAACACAATGTACACTGATCAGCCATAACACAATGACCACCCACCTAATATTGAGTGGATCCCCCTTTTCCTGCCAAAACAGCCCTGACCTGTCAAAGCATGGACTCCACTAGACCTCTGAAGGTATGTTGTGGTACCTGGTACCAACACGTCCAGCTTCCCTTCCTCCCATACTGCATCCTGGTGCCATCTCTTCCCCAGGTAAGTGACACACTCGCACCCGGCCATCCATATGACGTAAAAGAAAATGTGACTTGTCAGACCAGGCCACCTTCTTCCATTGCTCCAGTGTCAGAGAGAAACCTAACAGATGAGGTGACCCTAATGAGGTTGAAGAGGCCTATAGACTGGCCATATCTGGCACCAAGATATCAGTAGCAGATCACTGCATCCGCTGGCTTGCCTTCCAATGCTGATGCTCACATGCCCATTGTAGGCGCTTTTGGCTGTGGACACGGGTCAGCATGAGCATCCTGACTGGTGTGCGGCTACACAGCCCCCTACACAACAAATTGTGATGTTCTGTGTGTTCTGACACCTATTGGAACCTATTCACCATTTCAGCAATTTGAGCTACAGGAGCTCTTCTATTGGATGGGACTACACAGGCCGGCCTCTCTTCCCCATGTGCATCAATGAGTCTTGGCTGCCCTTGACCCTGTGCCCAGGTTTACCAGTTTTCCTTCCTCTGACCACTTTTGGTTGGTCTTGACCACTGCAGACCAAGAACATCCCACAAAGGTGGCAGTTTTGGAGTTGTTCTGATCCCGTTGTCTAGCCATTAAACAAATATTTCTACATAAGTTGTACCTATGTATCTGCAGTCTTCCCTTTTCTACATCTGCTCAAAGTGCATAACTTATAAAGCTTGTCTGAGCTGTCAGGAAAAAGGGGACAGACTGCTGAAGTTACACTCTGCAGAGCTGAGTGAGGAGAGCTCTGACAGCTGATTGGAGGGAAGATCCCCCCCACCTTTCACAGGAACAGAGCTCAGGCTGTCAATCAGCTGGGGGTCCCTTCCCCTGTCACCTTTTTTCTCTTGGTGTCAGGAAAACTTGTCAGAAGTGGTTCATGTTGATAGCAGAAAAAGGAGGCAGCAGATAGAAATGACACTTAGTGCTCTGTATTGAGACAAGTACACACTATAGAGGAACATGCTTTGTTCATATTTCATGTCTGAGGTTTAAAACCATTTTAAGCTTGCCCACTTTTTTCTGCTTTCAACATATCAACTTCAGGGGCAACATGTTTACTTGCTGCCTAATATATTCCACCCACTTTCAGATGTCATTGTAATGAGATAATCAATGTTATTTACTTTACCTGTCAGTGGTCATAATGTTATGGCTGATCGGTGTCGTTGTTGGTGGATCTAAAAGAGGTTGTATATTCAAAGTGTAATATGTGACCAAATCTTTACTCCAAAAGGAAACCATCCTGCCTAAAAGCAGAAATTGCAAGATGCCCGTTATTGCTGTATTAATCACAAAAGGCGTCTTCTGTGCCCCTTTCTGATTTCGTTTCACTTTGTTTCTGGGGCCTGACTTTTATGATGAAGCTCCAACTACCATACCATTTTTAGGTTAGGACTATCCTCGGGGCCATTTGAATCAGCTGGGGTGATACTGAATTATAAGATTCCCCTACGAAAACCACATTTTTTTTATTTTGAATTGCCTCTTGCCTGTCTGTGGGCCCCTCTGTGGTGAAGGAACTACTGTATAGGCAACCAAAAATGTGAACCGATTAGGCTGGACTTTAGAGGGACAAAGGGCATGTCTCTATGGTAATGTTTGACCATTCAAAACAGGCACTGATGTGGACGAGAAGGCCTGGTTCACAGTCTGCACTCTAATTCATCCCAAAGGTGTTCTATCATGTTGAGGTCAGGACACTGTGCAGACCAGTCAAGTTCCACCACCCCAAACTCGCTCATCCATGTCTTTATGGACCTTGCTTTGTGCACTGGTGTGCAGTCATGTTACACACTCGTCCCTGTTCTGTGTCTCCTGCTCACGATCGCTTGTGGACGGCGGTCATCGCGACAGTCGGCCACGAGCATCGGCACCCCCGCTGTGCAGAGCACGCCAGCTATCCGTATCCCGCGAGACGACGTATAGCCATGTGGTTTCGCGCAGGGGAGCCAACCTGCCGCAGTATAACTGCGGCAGCTGGTCCGGAAGCAGTTAAACATGGACGGTGTCAGTAGAGTAGTAGATAGTGTCAGTAATTTTTTTTCTAATTATTATTTCTTTACAATTTTATTGTTTTTATGATTTTTTACATTATTTCATTTTTTATTTTCTTAGGAGCCCTATTTAGGGGGGGGGGGTTGGTGAAATCCCATGAGTATATAGATATAACTGATGTCTTACTTTTGAGACAGTGAAAGGGATTCCCTCAGCTGCACTAGACAGTGAATGAATTGCTATGTGCGGAGTGGCTTCCTGTTCATTCACTGTGTTCATTAATGAACACAGTGGGTGATCAGTACCGACCACTCACTGTGTTCATTCAGAAAAGGAAGAGGCCAGTAAATTACATATTTACCGGCCCCTTCCCATCCTGAAATTATCCCCTGCAGCTGCCAGCAGGAGGGAAGAGGAGAGGATGGAAGCTGGCAGCGCTGTGGGGTGGGGGGCACGAAAGGGGGCCTGAGCAGCAGGGGAAATCTGCATCACACAGGGTGATTAGGGTATGCCTATGCACATCTGGCAAACCCCGTGCACATGCCTATAGCTCTGGGAAGGTGCCGGAAAATTGGGTCACCCACCATCTCTATAGACTTTGGTGGCTGCGTTGGTGAAGTGTTCCTTCCCGGCATCTGTTGACCTCCCCACAGGCCTTTTGAAGCCAAATGAGGTTATCTCAACATCCTTGCTGGATTCCACTCCAATGTGATCGGCCTGAGACTCAACTGCCCTCCATTCCCTCAAGATATAAGCACCAGGTAGACACAAAAAAAAGTTCTTTACTTTCACAGGGTTATTCATGACGGCGCCCTCAACCAACGTTGACATGTCCATCAGAGATTTGACCTAATGGTCCTTATCAACAAAATGAGTCACTTCAAACAGTTATACAATAACAAAGCTCCTCGTCACTGCCATGCCACAGGCATGTACGTAGATAACTATCACTGTCCGAGCCATGGTGCGTATTCACCTGTGCAAATACTGGTGTTCGATCAAAGTGGCTTTCCTTGTGAAGCATTTCCCGCACTCGAGACAGGCGAAGGGCTTTTCCCCCGTGTGAGTCTTTTCGTGGCGGGCCAGGTTGGCCTTCTGCGTGAAGCGTTTGCCGCACATGGAGCAGGAATACGGCTTGTGCCCCGTGTGAATGATTTCATGGCGGTCCAGGCGAGATTTACTCAGGAAGTGTTTTCGGCAATAAGAGCAAGAGTACGGCTGATCGGTTGCGTGATTCGCAATGTGGTTAAGGAGGTCATTCTGCAGGGCAAAATGTTTGCCACAGTCAGGACAAGAATGCGGCGTCTCTCCCGTGTGAGTCTGCTTGTGGGCGAGGAGCGCCGTTATCTGAGTGAAGAACATGCCACAGCTGGAGCATGGGAACTTCTCAGACGTCCCATGGATTGCATGAAATGTTACGGGAAGGGAGGGATCGCTAGGGCTCCCTTCATGAGTAGTGGGATCTAAAAGATCTGCACTGTGAGATGATTGATGGAGATCATTGGTGATAGAGTCCTCTGGAGAGTCTGCAGGGAAATCATCAACTTCTTCATTGTCTGGAGAGCTTTCAGAACATTTCGCCATGCTATACTGCCTGTACAGCCCATCTACAGGAGAAAGGAACAAAACATGGACATTTAACTACTTGCTTCCCAGGCCTTTTCTGACACTTCTCACATAAGTGTAAAAATCTTTATTGCTATCACAAAGGATGAACAACATTCCCTTGTGATAGCATGGGCAGTGACTCTTTACTGAGACATCTGGGGTCTATTAGACCCCAGATCTCTTCTCTGCCCTTAAAAGTATCTGATTAAACTGAGATCGGTTTGATCTGACGCTTTCACAGACCAGTAATAGTCTGCTTACAAGGGACCAAAACCGAAAGTGACAAAATACGTATCGCTTCCGGTTTCTTAGACCAGGGGTCTCCAAACTTCCCATTCAAAGGGGCCAATCTACTGTCCTTCAGGTTTTAGGAGGGCTGGACTGTTGCCAGTGGGCATCAGTGGCAGTAAACAATGTCTCATCTTTGGTGTCAGTGGGAGCAATAGTCCTCCATCATTGGTGTCAGTGGGAGGAATAGTGCCCCATCATTGGCATCAGTGGCACGAATAGTGTTCTGTCATTAGTATCAGTGGGAGGAATAGTGCCCCATCATTGGTGTCAGTGGGAGGAATAGTGCCCCATCATTGGTGTCAGTGGGAGGAATAGTGCCCCATCATTGGTGTCAGTGGGAGGAATAGTGCCCCATAATTGGCATCAGTGGCACGAATAGTGCCCCATCATTGGTATCAGTGGGAGGAATAGTGCCCCATCATTGGTATCAGTGGGAGGAATAGTGCCCCATCAGTGGTATTAGTGGGAGGAATAGTGCCCCATCATTGGTGGCAGTGGGAGAAATAGTGCCCCATCATTGGTGGCAGTGGGAGGAATAGTGCCCCATAAGTGGTATGAGTGGGAGGAATAGTGCCCCATCATTGGTGTCAGTGGGAGGAATAGTGCCCCATCATTGGTATCAGTGGGAGGAATAGTGCCCCATCAGTGGCAGGAATAGTGTCCCATCATTGGTGTCAATGGGAGGAATAGTGTCCCATCATTGGTGGCAGTGGGAGGAATAGTGTCCCATCATTGGTGGCAGTGGGAATAATAGTGCCTTATCATTGGTGTCATTTGGAGGAATAGTGTCCCATCATTGGTATAAGTGGGAGGAATGGTGCCCCAAGGGCCAGATAAAGGCAAGCAAAGGGTCCCTGAGCCACAGTTTGGAGACCACTGTCTTAGACCAAAGCTATGATCAGGGAAGTTCTGGTCCTCGGTCATCTCTACGGTAAGCTGGTGGAGCCACTGTCTTCAGTCCCGGGTTCACTGGCGGGCAGGGAGACCCCGGGAAGGCGGCAGGAGTAGGGGACATTATAGAGAATTGCCAGCTGAAAAAAGCAATACTGGGATTATGACCAAGGCCACGGGATAACCATTTCAACCAGAGGACGTACGGGTATGTCCTTTTGGGGGAAGTGGTTCTGTATCTAATATCTAAATCTACTGTATCTGTATCTAAAGTCAGATTTCTTTTTACTAGCTTTGAGTATGAAAGGGTTAGAACCCATATCCGATTTTTATTGCAGTTCATGTCTCCACTTGGGAGATATCCTCTCACTTCCTGATGAGGTCACAGACAGATATAAAAGCACACTGGTGCCCATCTCTGGAGTCATTTCCTCCTATTTAATCCTCACATGTCCTTCCTCCTCTTCAGTTTTGAGGTCTCTCTGAGTGTTTCTGTGAATAAAGAAGAGAGTGAAGCCCCCTGTACTGAGATGTATGAGAGACCCCAGAGAGTGTGTGTGGGGGGAGACTGGTCACATCTCTTGGCTGGTAACACACACTGACATGATGTGAGGAGGAGAGCCGGAGTCTAATAGAGGCCGATGTCTCCTGACTCCCCCACTGGGCACATACTGTCTCCCCATTACTGTCTACTGACAGAGGAGGGGGGAGAAGAAGAGATTGTTGTAGTGACTGAACAAGGAGAATTTGTGATTCTTTTCTGGATTGAGACTGTATTCACACCTGAAGGACGCAACGCGTTTGGCTTCAAAGTAGCTTTTCTGAGTTTAGTGTTTATTACTCACATATGGTGATATATGGAGGAATTTCCTTCTTTTGAATAGCTTGTAGTTCCTCCTCTTCATGTTTGACCTTTGTCTGAGTGGCTCTGGTGTTTGTGAATAAAGATGAGAGTGAAGCCCCCTGTACTGTGATGTATGAGGGACCCCAGAGAGTGTGTGGGGGTGGGGGTCTGATAACACACAATGACATGATGTGATGAGGAGAGCTGGAGTCTAATAGAGGCTGATGTCTCCTAACTCCCCCACTGGGCACATACTGTCTCCCCATTACTGTCTACTGACAGAGGAGGGGGGAGAAGAAGAGATTGTTGTAGTGACTGAACAAGGAGAATCTGGGCGTCTTCTCTGGATTTACTGTTTATTCCTCACCTGTGCTGATCTCTGGAGGATCTTCTTCTTCCTTATGTGGCCCATCATCCCTCCCGTATGGATCTTCTTCCTTTTCAACTTTGATTACAACAACACTGTTTGCCTAGATGAAATCGTTGACACCATTCATCAGTTTCTGATCCATTCAGATCTTTTTACATGTAAAAAAATGATAGTTCCATCTACCTGACAGTCTTGATGTTCCTGTGTGGAGTCCCGGGAATACAGAGGACGGGGACATCTCTCTGGGGGATTTCTGTTACTGGATCCATCTGTAGGAAACGCACACACTGACTGAATACATTGTGGGGGAAATAACTAAACTTCCTGGGCCAGAAAACTGGTGCAGGAAACCGTCTGGAGTGGCGTGTCCCATATTAACTAGGCCAATTTTAGGTCTTATTTTATGGTTTATCTTCACCAGGCAAGCCAGTCTTTTATATCAGACTGAAAAACAAATTGGCATGGGCCCTGCAACTAAATCAAGGAATTACATGACCACTTGACCTTCCGAAGATTTACCACCCCCCTTTCATGACCAGGCCATTTTTTGCGATACGCCACTGCTTTACTTTAACCACTTCTCGACTGCCGCACGACGATGTACGTCCAAACTTTGAACGGGGATATCGTTGTTATGGCAGCAGCTAGCTGCCATAACCCCGGTATCCCCGTTTTCGTGCGGCGGCCGGCTTTCAGATAAAAGTGGTCTCTGTGGCGGATTCGCCGCGAGATCACTTTTATCAGTGGAGGGAGAGGGCCCCCCCCTCCCGCCGCGATCCGGTGCCCTCCGCCGCTTACCGGAGCCGTCGGTAGCGGCGGAGGCGATCGCGTCCTGCTCTCTGGTGTGTCTGGAGACGAGTGAGACTAAGATGGCGCTCACTCGTCTCCATGACACTGCTGGGTCAAAACGTCACTTCCGTCCACGCCTCTTAAAGGCAGATTTTTTCAAATGTCATTTTTCTAAATGACTTTTTTTTTTTTTTTTTGCATTTTAGTGTAAATATGAGATCTGAGGTCTTTTTGACCCCAGATCTCATATTTAAGAGGTCCCGTCATGCTTTTTTCTATTACAAGGGATGTTTACATTCCTTGTAATAGGAATAAAAGTGACACAATTTTTTTTTTTTTGAACAGTGTAAAAATAAATAAAATATTGTAAAATAAATAATAAAAATAAAAAAAAAATTTTTTAAAACCCCCCTGTCCCGACGAGCTCGCGCACAGAAGCGAAGCAATACGCGAGTAGCGCCCGCATATGAAAATGGTGGTCAAACCACACATGTGAGGTATCACAGCGATCGGTAGAGCGAGAGCAATAATTCTAGCCCTAGACCTCCTCTGTAGCGCAAAATATGCAACCTGTAGAATTTTTTAAACGTCGCCTATGGAGATTTTTGAGGGTAAAAGTTTGACGCCATTCCACGAGCGGGCGCAATTTTCAAGCATGACATGTTGGGTATCAATTTACTTGGCGTAACATTATATTTCACAATATATAAAAAAATTGGAATAACTTTGCTGATGTCTTATTTTTTTATTCAAAAAAGTGAATTTTTTCCAAAAAAAGTGCGCTTATAAGACCGCTGCGCAAATACGGTGCAAAAAAAAAGTATTGCAATGACCGCCATTGTATTCTCTAAGGTGTTAGAAAAAAAACCATATATAATGTTTGGGGGTTCTAAGTAATTTTCTAGCAGAAAAACCTGTTTTAAACATGTAAACACCCAAAATCCAAAACGAGGCTGGTCCTTAAGTGGTTAACTGTCAATTTCGCAGTCGTGCGACACTGTACCCAAATAAAATTTAGGTCCTTCCCCCCCCCCCCATTAATAGAGCTTTTTTTAATGTTATTTGATAACTGCATTTTTTATTTTTTTGCGATCTAAACAAAAAAAAAAATCTTACTTTCTTTCTGCTATAAAACATATCCAATAAAAAAAAAAATTAAAAAATGTAATTTGTTCATTAATTTAGGTCAATATGTATTCTGCTACTTGGTAATTATTTTACTAGTAATGGCAGCGATCAGCGACTTATAGCGGGACTGCGATATTGCGGGAGACATTCCGACACTTTTTGGGACACTAATACAGTGATCAGGGCTAAAATATGTACTGACACTGTCTGGGAAGGGGTTAAACATCTAGGGCGATCAAAGGGTTACCTGTGTACCTAGCCTCTGCTCCTCTGTTTTACTAAACTGTGGGAGGTGCTTTTACTAGGGGAAGAGATGGATCCTAGTCCCTGCTTTCCAGGAACACAGAATCCATGCCTTCCCTCCTGTCAGAACGGCGATCTGCTTGTTTACATAGGCAGATTGCAGTTTTGTTTCTCTGGCTGATAATCGTTGGGTGCCAGCAGACATCAAGTCCACGGTACCTGCCGATTACACATAGCAGGCGTGAGCTGCCGGTGGCGCTCATTCCAGCCCCCTACCCACGTATATATACACGTGATCCTATGCACAGCTGCCACCCTGTAGCAGAAAAACTGCTATAGGGCAGTCGCTAAGTGGTTAAAAAGATTGCGGCCGTTCAGTATAAAGACCTTCCACTGATCCCCACCAGGTTGGACCTGGCATATGAGATGTCAGCTGTCAACAGACAGTTCACATTGCTGAGCCTGCACAGCCCTCCTCCTCCCTCCAGATCTCAGCTGAGCAGGGGGTGGGGCTGGGCAGAGAAATCGGGAGCATGCAACTCCAGCTGTACTATTTTCTGTGCTCTGTCTGTCACAGACACAGCATAGAACAAGGAGTAGATCCGTCCTAATTAACCACTTCACCTCCGGAAGATTTAACCCCCTTCATGACCAACTCATTTTTTTGCGATACGGCACTGCATTACATTAACTGATGATTGTGTGGTTATACAACGATGTACCCAAACTAAATTTATATCCTTTTTTTTCACGCAAACAGAGCTTTCTTTTGGTGTTTTTTGCTCACTGCTCACCACTAGGTTTATTATTTTTTATTACATAAACAAAAAAAGACAGAACAGTTGAAAAAAAAAAAAAAATTATATATATATATATATATATATATATATATATATATATATATATATATATATATATATATATATATATGTTTTTTTTATTATTATGTATGTTTTTTTTTACTTTTTTATCCAAAAAAAAATGTAATAAATTAAATTTCTTCATAGATGTATGCTAAAATGTCGGTGATCAGCGACTTATAGTGGGACTGTGATAGTGAGGCGGAAAATCTGACACTGACACTTTGTGGGAACTGGCTGACAGTGACATAACCAGTGACATTAATACACTGATCAGTGCTAATACTATACACTGTCACTGTACTAATTATTATACAGGATTTATAGAGCGACAACAGTCTATGCAGTACAGTTACAATACCATTTAATACAGGAGGGATCAGAGGGCCCTACTCGTCAAGAGATACAAAAGATAATAACTGTGGGGGATGGGCTGATGGAGAAAATAAATGTACAGTTGTTAGGTGGGGGCTGGATAGGCTTCTTTAAAGAGAAAAGTTTTCAGGGATCGTCTGAAAGTAGACAGAGTAGGAAATAGTCGGACAGATTGGGGTAGGGAGTTCCAGAGGATTGGAGAGGCTCTGGAGAAGTACTGGAGGTGAGCATGGGAGGAGGAGACATGGGAACTAGAGAGCAGGAGGTCTTGGGAGGAACAAAGATAACGATTTGGTTGGTATTTTGAGACATATTCTAGTGATGTAGCTGGGGGCAGACTTGTGGATGGCTTTGTAAATTGTTAGTATTTTGATTTTAATTTGTTGGGTGAACAGAAGCCAGTGGAGGGATTGGCAGAGAGGGGTGACAGACACTAAGCGGTTTGTAAGGTGGATATATGAGCCTGGCGGCAGCATTCTTGATGGACTGAAGGAGGAATAGCCTATGTAAAGCTAAACCAATGAGGGGGAGTTGTAGTAGTCGAGGAGAGAGATGACCAGGGAGTGGATTAGAAACCTTGTGGTGTCATTGAATAGGAAGGGGCGTATTTTGGAGATGCTGCGAAGGTTGAGGTGGCAAGCTTTGACAATGATTGAATGTGGGGCCTAAAGGAGAGTTCAGAGTCCAGGATTACATCTCGGACCTTGGCAGGAACAGGTTGATAGTTGAGCCACTGATTTTGACAGAGAGGTCAGGGGAAGAGCCACGTAGGGGAGGAAACATTGTGAGCTCGTTTTTGGATAGATTGAGTTTGAGGAAGTAGTGTGACATCCATACAGATATGTCTGTCAGTAAATTAGTGATGCGTGAGGAGACTGATGGAGTGAGCTGAGGGGTAGAGAGATAGATTTGGGTGTGATCAGCGTAGAAATAGTATTGAAAGCCATGGGAGGCTATCAGCAGACCCAGGGAGGAGGTGTAGATGGAGAATATGAGAAGTCCAAGAACCTTGGTGGACCCCAAAGGAGTGAGGTAGAAAGAAATCCTGGATAGCCGCACTCTGGGATAAGGACATCTTTATTTCAATAAAATCCAACAATACAGCCAATAGCAGAGACGTACAGAGTGGTAGACCGCTGACGCGTTTCACATCATTTGGATGCTTATTCAGCTACGAATAAGCATTTAAATGATGTGAAACGCGTTAGCAGTCTACCACCCTGTACGTCTCTGCTATTGACTGTATTGTTGGATTTTATTGAAATAAAGATGTCCTTATTCCAGAGTGCGGCTATCCAGGATTTCTTTCTACCTCACTGCAAACCAGCAAAGCCAGCACCTGGAACTAGTTCTTACTAGGGCGGTGTCATTCCAGAGCAAGAGTGTTTGTAAGCTGCATCTCCTTTTTTCCTGGACCCCAAAGGAAAAAGGAAGAGGAGGAAGTAAAATTGTAAGTGACACTGAAGGTGTGGTGGGATAGGTGGGATGAGAACCAACGAAGAGTGTAGTCATGGAGACCAAAGGAGTGGAGTTTAAGGAGCGGGTGGTCCACCGTGTCAAAGGCAGCAGAGAGGTCCAGGAGTAGGAGCACAGAATAGTGTCTATTGGATTTAGCCATTAGTAGATCGTTTTTGAGTTTTAGGAGAGCAGTTTCCGTGGAGTGTTGAGGGCGGAATCCAGACTGAAGGGGATCAAGAAGGTTGTTCTTAAAAAGATGGTCGCTCAGTTGGTTGTAGACCAGACATTCAAGGAGTTTGGAGGAAAAGGGGAGCAAGGAGATGGAGTGTAGGTTGTTAAGACTGGTGGGGTCCAGTGAGGGCTTTTTAAGAATGGGGGTGAGTAGTGCATGTTTTAGAGAGTTTAGGAAGATGCCAGAAGAGAGGGGGATGAGATTGAAGGTGTGAGTTAGAGAGTGTAAAATAGAGCCAGAAGGTGATCTTAGCATTTGCGAGGGAACAGGGTCCAGGTGGGTGTTGGAAAAAGGTTTAGCAGCCTCATCAATAGTAGCAGGGTTGAATGAGGAAAGTAATGAGCATACCTGTGGACATGAGGTGTTAAGTGGAGGAGGTATCCGCGCATTGGAGATTTCCTCACAAATTGTATCAATCTTATTTTTTAAGTAATTGGCGATTTCCTGGGCAGAGATTGAGTTAGTGGGTGGAGGGCGAAGTAGAGAGTTAAAGGTAGAGAAGAGTTGATGGGGACTGGATGAGAAGGTGTTAATCGGAGTGATAAAATAGTTCTGCTTGGCAGTGAGGAGGCAGGAATTTTGGAGGGCAGATTTATATTGGTTGAAGTCTTTCAAGGACTACGTTGCTAATGACAATGCCTGGGAAGGTGTTAACCTTTAGGGGCAATCAAAGGGTTAACTGTGTGCCTCACAACATTTCAACGTTTACTGTGTGCAGTATTTGCTGCTTTTACTGAGTGATGTGCCTGTTTTCACTCCCTGCTTTGCAGGGAGAAAAAAAACTGACACATTGCTGCTGTCCATAGAGAGCTCTGTATTGTTTACCCAAACAGATCTCTTTTCTGTCATTCGCTCATCCGATCAGTGGGTTCCACCCATAAACCATTGTCCAGGACCCGCTGATTGCGTTGTGCTTTAGCGAATTACAGCACAACCTGGGTGGCAAGCGCGTACCCTCTACCTAAAAATATCAAATCACGTACATGTACGTGATTTGGCGCAGCGGGGGCCGCCCTATAAGTGCGGTGGGCGGTCCTGAAGCAGTTAACAAAGCAGCTTGCACCCCTCTTGTTAATTAGTAGCAGAACCTGCTCCATTTTCTAAATTTAGAAGAGTGGCGCAAGCATTAATCTTGCACCACTCTTTGTAAATGACCCCCATTGTTTCTATATTCTTATATTGGAGGATGTGTGTATCTAGGGGGATCCTCAATACTCTTCTCTCCATTACAAGAAATGAAAGTCTCCTCTTACCCGGTGATGTGAGGGGCGGCCGGTTCTCCATTATGACGTCCTTGCAGAGATCCTTGTGTTCTTCACTGGCATCCTGATGTGTTGTAGGAACCTGACACACACAATGATACAGTCACCATCCAGACACATCCCTTGTCTGTTACCGGATAATGTCCCAGAATTCCCGGCACCGCTCACCTCTCCCGTCAGCAGCTCAATGATCTTCTGGGTGACCTCTTCAATTTTCTTGTCATTGTTTCTCTCAGGTGTTAGGAGGGGCGGTTGAACTGTGAAGGGGATCTGGGTCTTCTTCAGGTTTGGTGCAACCAAGCCATCACATAACTTGAAAGCAATATAATTCTATAATTAAAAGAAGAACGACAAGATGCCACCATAGAAAGGGAACTAAACATCCTCAGAATGTTAAAATGAATGGCATTTAAATATGCGTCACTTCTACAAAAGGTTCAAAGAGTGATGTCATGTGACCTCCCAGAATCCTCCTCACCTCTCCGGTCAGGTCTGTGTTTTATTAATAGAGATAAGAGTGATGTCATGTGACCTCCCAGAATCCTCCTCACCTCTCCGGTCAGGTCTGTGTTTTATAAATAGAGATTAGAGTGATGTCATGTGACCTCCCAGAATCCTCCTCACCTCTCCGGTCAGGTCTGTGTTTTATAAATAGAGATTAGAGTAATGTCATGTGACCTCCCAGAATCCTCCTCCCCTCTCCGGTCAGGTCTGTGTTTTATAAATAGAGATTAGAGTGATGTCATGGGACCTCCCAGAATCCTCCTCACCTCTTAGGTCAGATCTGTGTTTTATGAAAGCGGAGTTCCACCCAAAAATTGAACTTCTGCTTTTTCGGTTCCTCCTCCCCTCTGGTGTCACATTTGGCAGCTTTCAGGGGGGAGGACGGAGAAGATACCTGTCTAATACAGGTATTTTGCTCCCACTTCCGGGCATAGATACCCGAGCCACCCGTGAGTATCTACGCCACTTGCTGTCCCCCCCGCTGTCTTCTGAGATACACACGGGTCCCAGAAGACAGCTGGGACCAGTGGGCCAGCACATCGTGAGTCGCGCATGTGCAGTAGGGAACCAGGAAGTGAAGCCGCAAGGCTTCACTTCCCGATTCCCTTACCGAAGATGGCGGCGGCAGCACCCGACAGCTGAGGGATAGATCGGCTTCGGGTGCCAACTTTACGGGCGCCCTGGACAGGTAAGTGTCCATACTTTGAAAGTCAGCAGCTGCAGTATTTAATAAAAATCGGCTGACCTCCGTTTTAATAGAGATAAGAGTGATGTCATGTGACCTCCCAGAATCCTCCTCACCTCTCCGGTCAGGTCTGTGTTTTATGAATAGAGATAAGAGTGATGTAATGTGACCTCTCAGAATCCTCCTCACCTCTCTGGTCAGGTCTGTGTTTTATGAATAGAGATAAGAGTGATGTCATGTGACCTCCCAGAATCCTCCTCACCTCTCCGGTCAGGTCTGTATTTTATAAATAGAGATAAGAGTGATGTCATGTGACCTCCCAGAATCCTCCTCACCTCTCAGGTCAGATCTGTGTTTTATGAAAGCGGAGTTCCACCCAAAAATTGAACTTCTGCTTTTTCGGTTCCTCCCCCCCTCCGGTGTCACATTTGGCACCTTTCAGGGGGGAGGGGGGAGCAGATACCTGTCTAATACAGGTATTTTGCTCCCACTTCCGGGCATAGATACCCGAGCCACCCGCGAGTATCTACGCCACTTCCCGTCCCCCCCACTGTCTTCTGGGATACACACGGGTCCCAGAGGACAGCTGGGACCAGTGGGCCAGCACAGCGTGAGTCGCGCATGTGCAGTAGGGAACCAGGAAGTGAAGCCGCAAGGCTTTACTTCCCGATTCCCTTACCGAAGATGGCGGCGGCAGCACCCGACAGCCGAGGGATAGATCGGCTTCGGGTGCCAACATCCCGGGCGCCCTGGACAGGTAAGTGTCCATACTTTAAAAGTCAGCAGCTGCTGTATTTAATAAAAATCGGTGGACCTCCGTTTTAATAGAGATAAGAGTGATGTCATGTGACCTCCCAGAATCCTCCTCACCTCTCTGGTCAGGTCTGTGTTTTATGAATAGAGATAAGAGTGATGTCATGTGACCTCCCAGAATCCTCCTCACCTCTCCGGTCAGCAGGTAGATGATCTCCAGGGTGAGGTTTAGCATCCTCTCGGTCATGTGACCGCACTCCTTCTCCATCCTCAGTGATGACACCGGAAAGGGACTGACCATGATGAATGCCCTGCAAAGAATATCAGGTGACAAGTTAAAGGGGGCCTCTACAATCTGTCGCCATACATTTGGATATGACCAGTTTCATATTGATGGTCTGATCACCACACACTACTAATGAAAAGCCTGGTGTCTATGTACGCCGTTTTATTTCTCTCTGTACATGGAGGCGGCCATATCTGCTCATCACATACTCAGGCTCACTGAACACATCAGTCTATCTGTGCAGATAATTGATTTTATTTCTACAGTTGTTTTCAGCAGTGAGGCTAAGCATCTTCCTTTATATATACAAAGTTTAAGAAATTTCCATATCTTGTTTTAAAAAAAAGTATATAGATAAATAAATAACAATAGCAAAAATATATATACACTAATCATACAATGTTACTCACCCCCTAGAAGCTCGCTGTCTCCTCTCTATTATCAATACCGGAAACACTTTCCTCACTTCCGCCCAGTGGTTCCAGCACTTCCTTTGTGTGCGTTCCACGGCCGCCCTGTAGCTTCCTGGTTGCCATAGCGGCGCCCTGCGGAGTAACTGAAAGCCAGAGGGTGCCAGAGAGCCTCCACTAGAGGGCGACGCTCCACCAGATAAAAGGCGGAAGCTTCCCTCGGTGTATGAGGAGCGGCGGCCATTTTTTTGTAGCATACATAGTTAGACCTAACCGAATTACCTTTTAAAAAAATGTAATTTATGATACACCGATTGATCTGAAGTTAACCTTTGTTGTTTGCTGTTATGTAGGTATAAAATGTAATACTTTAAAATTTGATGCTGTATAATTTGATACGGTTTTCGGCACTAGGTGGGAGCAAGGCGGCCATTTTGTTGTAGTCCACAGTTCTGAATGTTTATGGTTAGGACTGTAAGCCTGGAAAGTGTGTGCCCAGTGAGGAAGAGGTAATAATAACAATATTAGATTGTTATTAAACTAGAAGGGGGTACTAGCACTGGCTATTGACAGGATGGGGAGGGAGTGGTGAAGGTCACATGTGCACTATATAGGGCACAGGCACTAAACGTTTTAAAGGGGAATTAAACCAATCAATATAATAATTTCAAAGAACACTTACATTCCCAGCAAGCTATGAATGCTAATTGTCACATTGCTTGTGTCCTCAATAAAACCATCCAATGGCTGGAGTCATAACTGATCACATGTGCAGCATCATGGCAGTTTCAGATCAAACTAGGGTTGCCACCTATCCAGGATTCCCCCAAACAGTCTGGGTTTTGAATCACGTGTTCGGGTTTCAGTCCACTTGAAACCCAGACACATTATTAAGACAGGAGTGTTGCTTGGAACAGGGCTTGTCAGGAGGGTGAGGGGGCACAATATGCCCAGCATTACTATTCTCTTTGGAGTGCCCAAAGGTGTCCAGGGTCTGTTACAATCCTATAGTGTATACTAATACCAAAAATTTTTACTGTGCATCGCTAAAGTGTTCGGGTTTAGCTTGAAGAAGAAGTGGCAACCCTAGATCAAACAGAGACCAAGATGGCAGCTTCCTTGGCTAAAAAGGATAGGAGGGTTTAGTTTCGCTTTTCATTTCACTTTATTGTAAAGTTCTGGCTGTTTTTAGAGCTCCTGGTGTAACCTGTAGACTTTATGTACCACCTATCCATCTTTCAGACCCAAATCTCCTGCACCCCAGCGCTTATCTACAATTTACTTTTCTTGGCCTTGTAAATTATCACCTTTAAAAAAAAAAACACCCACCTTGGTAAAATTGCAAGAACCAACCAAATTATCACTTTTAGGTGGCATCACAGATGGAAAAAAAAATGTTATTATCTCCCACTCCCATAATGTCAACCAGACTCAATCCACCCTCTGCAAGTCACATAGTTAAACCAGTAATGAAAAGCAGGCCTTTATTTAAAGCTGAATTCCAGGAATTAGGCAGCTTTGTATAAAGTGCAGGCACACTATGAGTTAAGTCCGAGGTGCATTACTTATATGTGACAGGTTTATTGCACAGAAGCAGATACAGCAGCACAGCAGCACCTTCCCTTTGCTGCGCATTCACAGAAACCTTTGTATTTTGTGAGTGAGTTCTCATAATACAAAGGCTTCTGTGAATAGGCAGAAGGAGGGGAGAAACGGCATAGCAGTTCCAGTGACTCTGCTCTTAAAGGAGCGTCAGAGCTCCAGAAAGTTATCTTCCTGGAGCATAGTAAATCTGCCAAATGTGAACAATATAGATACGTCTATAAGGCAACAAGCACATTGTTAGACTTAACTCATGGCATGCCTGCAGTTTTTACAAAGTAACTGAATTCCTGGAATGTAGGTTTAACAGCATTTTTGATGTCAGAAAGGTTTGGGGGCCGGTCAGATGAGCTATGCATGTTTTTAGGTTGACTGTGTTGGGATGTTACTTTGTACTACTCTGTATTGTTGTACCAAATTCCTTGATACCTAAATAAAGAATTAAAAAAAAAAGAAAGGTTCGGGGTCATCATCTTACCAACGTACAGGTCTATAGTTCTGATTTTATTTTTTCAGAGGTGGGCTTTAATTACATCTGTATTAGATTGTATGTCATTATTGCAGCCAGTCCATAAAGCAGTGGCCTGGCTCAGAAATACAGATGAGTGGGAGTATATAGAAGGATGCAAGACTCTGTAGGACATCAGTGATGGAGAACCGGTCATCCCTCACATCACCGGGTAAGAGAAGACTTTCATTTCTTGTAAAGGAGAGAAGAGTATTGAGGATCCACCTAGATGCACATATTCCTCTGATATAAAAACATAGAAACAATGTAATGAGTCAGTGTGTGTGTGCGTTTCCTACAGATGGATCCAGTAACAGAAATATCCTAGAGAGAGATCCCCGTCCTCTGTATTCCCAGGACTCCACACAGGAACATTAGGAGATCCCTCAGGAGGATCAGGTATATGGAACAAAGGTTCTCAGATACAACCTGTGACCGAACCGCTTGCCAACCCACTTGGGTGCTTCCATCAAACAGTGCCTCCTGCTCTCCAAACCTTTTAGCACACTGAGAGCTAATACCAGCCCTTTTACCCGAAGCATCGTACACAGACAAGATGTTGAGGTAAAACCAAAGGAATGACTGTTTATTGAACAGAAATATGTTTTTTTTATTACACTTCAAAAGTAGGTCAGTCACCACATGCACAATAAAACCAAATATTTACCCAAAACATCACACAATAGTTAAATAAGGAGGTAGAGTTGACACAAGACTAATCCCATCGTGTAGGAATCTTCAAGAGTTAACCAAATTAGCTAACAGACAGAAACAATAGGTGACTCAATTAACAATGAGAATTCACACCTAGGAGGCACACAAAGGGAGAGACACACATAACATAAACAGTGATCCCACCCCACCTCAGACTGGCCGACACCCATCTACAACAGTCTATAAGACAAACATACAATGTTCCAGCAGTTTGAAAAGGTGGAATTAATTTATCTTTATAGATTTCTTGAGGGATATTGTTGATAAATATTTCTGTCCCAAGTGCAGAAGCTTCTCCAACTCAACCTGCAGGAAGGCCACCATAATCCACTCCAGAAGGGATGCTTTATTGTCCTTATTGAGAAAATTAATCCAAGCCTCGCTCACGTGGTTGTCCATCATTAAAGAATGATCTGCTCTCTCAAAAGCCAGGGCCCATTGTCAGTAGGCAAGAGGCCACCCTGTAGACCCCTGCAAAACCCCCTGTTCCTGGTTGGATCTGTCACACAACCATGAATTAATTTCCTCTTACGTTCATTGGCAGACACATCTCTTCCATATTCTTGACCATAGGGTTTATAGCGCCATCTTCAGGAGTAGGACACAAGGCAGAAAAGGAACACAGTGCCACCTAGCTGGTAGTAAACCCCCTGTTTGCTATAGGCAGCTTAGTTCTTTCTGACTAGTGCCAGGAGAAGGACCTAGTTTCTTGCTGGAAACTGTGGTTCCATGCTTTTGTTTTTTTTCCTTATTTCCTGGGAGTTTTACTGTGGAAATCTGCATTTACGAAGACCTTTAGCTACGTACTGCTGTGTGGTGTGGTCTGCCTCCCTATTGGATTCCGTTACTGTGCATGCAAAGGCACTGGTGGCACCCACTGCAGAAAACATTGCAGATTAAGGGTACTATTGCGGCTGCTGAGGACATTGCTGTGCCCTAAGGTTTCTCCTTGCCCTGCCTGCTTTACTGAATTTGTCTACAGGGTTGGTAATGTCCAAAGCATCCTCTTGTGGTCCTTTAATGCTTTTTCGGTCTGTGACCCTTTTGAGGAGGCCCTTCTGAAGAAGTAGACCTGTCCTCCTGTCGTGAACCCTCCCAACTCTGGGTTTATCTAGGCAACCATGATACTAGAGAAAAGTCCCCATCCCTCAAGGATTCTGCAGTCAGGACAGCAGCATCAGTGGCCCACTCTATGCCTGCCATCACTGGCACGGCTCTTCACCAGATTTTGGCCATGGTCCAACCACTCTTTGAATGGGCTGCTGGTTGCAATCGCCTCCTGACAGCTTCCCCCACAGGAAGATCTCCTGTTCCAAGGGCCAATCTTCCACCCCGCTTTACTGTTGCTGGCTTGACAGCCTGGCTCTTGAAAGCCAGGTGCTGAGAGACAGGGGGTTGTTGAGTTTGGTTTTTCCTACCATGTTGAAGGCGCAAACATCTGCCTCATGGCAGATTACCATTGTAAATAAGCTGACAAATCCAAATTGCAGCCTCATAGCAACCAACAAGGTGATAGTATGCGATCGGATAAAACTAAGAGGCTTGTACACTAATGCTAGAAGTCTGGCTGACAAGATGGGAGAACTGGAGCTGCTGATGAACAAGGAGGATTTTGATTTTCTGGGAATTTCAGAGACTTGGTTTAACAGCTCTCCTGATTGGCTGGCAACCATTCAGGGGTATTCCCTATATTGCAGAGATAGAAAGGGGAAGGGGTATGCCTGTATATCAAGAATGATGAGCAAGTGAATGTGAGGGACGACATCACTAATGGAGCAAGGGAGGAGGTGGAATCTTTATGGGTAGAGCCTCAAAGGGAGGAAAGTAATACTGGGCGTATGATATAGGCCCCCTAACCAGAGGGAGGAGGGAGAGGCAGACCTTCTATCACAGTTTGGAATGGCGGCAAGGATGGGATGTGTCATTATAATGGGGGATTTTAATTATCCAGATATAGACTGGGTGGAAGGAACCACGCATTCGTTTAAGGCTCGTCAGATGGTGAAAGTACCAACAAGAAACAATGCGTTACTAGACCTACTGATTAACAATACAGACCTGATCACGGATGTGGAAATACAGGGCAACTTAGGCGACAGCGACCACAGGTCAATCAGTTTCAGTGTAAACCACAGGAATAGAAAGCACAGGGGTAAAACAAAGACACTGAATTTCAAAAGAGCCAACTTCCCTGAACTGTGCTTTTCACTAGAAGATATTAAATGGGATAAAATCCTAGGAACGAAGAACACGGTGGAAAAATGGGAGTGCTTTAAGAGTGTTGGAATTCAACATGATTTAATATCATATTTCTGGAGGTTTACTTCCTGGTTGATACAGCCAGGTGGCCTAAGTTGGAAGTTGCAAGTTGACCCAGCAGAGTGTGGATTCATGCCCCCTGGCAGGGGAGTAGAGCCTGGCTCCAGGACACCTGATGTGATAAAGATTGAAGTGCTTGATTAGCACGTCTGCAAACAAAGCTTCAAAGAGAGCCACTGCTGCCAAGATGACTGATGGGTTAAGCTACAGAAGATCAAAGGCCAAGATGTCTATGAAGATTTGACCCAGGTCGGACAGTGGCGATTCATGGACAAATGCTGCCCCCTAGTGGATAATACAGCAGGCTTCCTGGAGAATGGGCAGATATTAGAAGAACTACCGCTTGGCAATACCTCTTTGGACAAGGAGGCAAGTGGGGGTGGCTACGAGTGGGTGTGAATGTGAGTAAAAAGGGCACACACAGGCAATTCGTCCCTTCTCGTTCTTGGTACAAGCCTGGTGGCTCTTTCTCGTGGTCATCTGGGCCACATGGCTCTCCACCATCTTGAGCCTGACGATACAAAGCCTCACGGAGAGCCTTTTGATAAGCATCCTTGATATTCTTGTATTATATTCTCTGATATGATGTGTATTGTTGGTAAGCTTTGTAATATTGTAATATCTTTTAATACTTTCATGTTAGCGTTTCCTATCTTCTTGGGAAATAAAAAATAAGTTTTATTAAGCAGTGTGTTTGGTTTCATAGCTAACCTTGTATTATTATGATATCAACAGTAACATGTGGTCAGAATTTTTATAGAATAGCTAATTATAGGGATTAGACAAATTAATATACAGTATAGGTACAATACTATTTATTGTATCAAATTTACTTCAAAGAGCATGCTAAATAAAGGTATTGACCAGTGCATTCCTGTGGGAAATAAATTTAAAAGAGCTAATAAAAATCCTGGGTGGCTCAACTCCAACGTAAAAATGCATATAAAAGCAAAGGAAAAGGCCTTCAAAAAATACAAAGCTGAGGGGTCATTGTCAGCATTCCAACTTTACAAAGAATGCAATAAGAAATGTAAGGGTGAAAGCACGGCGGCTAAGATAGAACACAAAAGGCACATAGCGGAGGAGAGTAAAAAAAATCCCAAGAAATTCTTTAAGTATATAAATAGTAAGAAAGGGAGGCCAGAACATATTGGCCCCATAAGGGATGATGAAGGGAATCTGGTAACAAAAGACGGAAAAATGGTGAAGGTTTTGACTGTTCTTCTCCTCAGTCTTCACAAGGGAAACTGGGGATACAGTAACCAGGATGGTAATGTTAACTTTCATAGCATGTCACAGGACGCACCCTCATGGTTACAGAGCACAGAATTAGAAATAGACTTGAAAAAGTTAACATAAATAAGTCACCGGGACCAGATGGCTTGCACCTGAGGGTCCTTAACCACTTACAGACTGGAAGATTTGGCTGCTTAATGATCAGGCCATTTTTTGCGATACGGCGCTGCGTCGATTTAACTGACAATTGTGCGGTCGTGCGATGTTGCACCAAAACAAAATTGACGTCCTTTTTTTCCCACAAATAGAGCTTTCTTTTGGTGGTATTTGATCACCTCTGTGGTTTTTATTTTTTGCGCTATAAACAAAAAAAAAAGAGAGACAATTTTGAAAAAAAAAAACAATATTTTTTACTTTAGGCTATAATAAATATCTCCAAAAATGTTTTTAAAAAACAAATTTCTTCCTCAGTTTAGGCCGATATGTATTCTTCTACATATTTTTGGTAAACAAAATGCAATAAGCGTATATTGATTGGTTTATGCAAAAGTTATAGCATCTACAAACTATGGGAAAGATTTATGGCATTTTTATTATTATTATTTTTTTACTAGTAATGGTGGTGATTTGCGATTTTTAGTGGTACTGAGACATTGTGGCGGACAGATTGGACACTTTTGACACATTTTTGGGACTGTTGACATTTATACAGCGATCGCTGCTATAAAAATGTACTGATTACTGTGTAAATGTCACTGGCAGGGAAGGAGTTAACACTAGGGGGTGATCAAGGGGTTAAATGTGTGTTCCCTAGGTGTGTTCTAACTGTGAGGGGATAGGACTGACTGGAGGAGGAGACATATAGTTGTTCCTACTTAGTAGGAACAAACAATATGTCTCTTCTCTCCTGACAGAACAGGGATTTGTGTGTTTACACACACCAATCCTGTTCCTGCTCTCGTGCACCCGATCGCATGTGGCCAGCGGTGATCACGCCCACCAGCCACCCGCCGTGCAGCGGGCACGCGCGCGCCCCTGCTATCGCCCATACGTAGACGTACCCATACTGCGATTCGCGGGAATAAACCACTTTGCTGCCGTATATCGGCGTGAGCCGGTGGTTAAGGAACTCAGTCCCTAATTTTTCTGGACAGTTTACTGACTGTAATGGTACCAGCTGATTGGAGAAAAGCCAACGTGGCACCAATATTTAAACTGCAAACCTACCAAGACATGGCCGTCCATCTAAGCTGACACGCTGGGCAAGGAGAGCATTAATCAGAGAAGCAGCCAAGAGGCCCATGGTAACTCTGGAGGAGCTTCAGAGATCCACAGCTCAGGTGGGAGAATCTGTCCACAGGACAACTATTAGTCATGCTCTCCACAAATCTGGCCTTTATGGAAGAGTGGCAAGAAGAAAGCCATTGTTGAAAGAAAACCATAAGAAGTCCTGTTTGCAGTTTGCGAAAAGCCGCGTGGGGGACACAGCAAACATGTGGAAGAAGGTGCTCTGGTCAGATGAGACCAAAATGTAACCTTTTGGCCTAAAAGCAAAACGCTGTGTGTAGCAGAAAACTAACACTGCACATCACCCTGAACACACCATCCCCACTGTGAAACATGGTGGTGGCAGCATCGTGTTGTGGAGAGGCTTTTCTTCAGCAGGGACAGAGAAGCTGGTCGGAGATGAAAAATGAATGGAGCCAAATACAGGGCAATTATAGAAGAAAACCTGTTAGAGTCTGCAAGACTTGAGACTGGGGCGGAGGTTCACCTTCCAGCAGGACAACGACCCTAAACATACAGCCAGAGCTACAATGGAATGGTTTAGATCAAAGCATATTCATGTGTTAGAATGGCCCAGTCAAAGTCCAGACCTAAATCCAATTGGGGATCTGTGGCAAGACTTGAAAATTGTTGTTCACAGACGCTCTCCATCCAATCTGACAGAGCTTGAGCTATCTTGAAAATCTGGTAGAGACATCTCTAAAAAGATTGCAGCTGTAATTGCAGTAAAAGGCGGTTCTACAAAGTATTGACTCAGGGGGCTGAATACAAATGCACACCACACTTTTCACATATTTATTTGTAAAAAAAAATGAAAACTGTTTATCACTTTCCTTCCACTTCACAATTATGTGCCACTTTGCGTTGGTCTATTACATACAATCCCAATAAAATACATTTACGTCTGCGGTTGTAACATGACAAAATGTGGATAATTTCAAGGGGTATGAATACTTTTTCAAGGCACTGTAATAAACCATATTTTATTGTGCAGCATAAAATGACCTTTTGAACAAATTGTAAAGGTAAAAGGTTACACAAATACTGGGGGGGGGGATTTTTGGGGCACAACTTACACATTTCTAATAAAGTCCAATAATATTTTAATCATGTTGCAAAAATGCAATAAATATACAGAAAAAACAGCACTTTATTTCTTTTAGGATCACCTGCATCACGTTATTGTACCCCCATGTACTTTTCCACTATAGACATGGTGAACAGCCACCGCATCCACTCAGCAAAACTGGATAATGGTGGTACAGGGCTCAAAGCGTTTCCTGGACAGTCTACTACTTCCTCAGGAGCCAAAATGTGGTGACAAGACATTTACGGCTGTGGTTATCTGGAGCACAACAAGGGGAGAGCTTGAGCCTTCACACCAAGAAAGACCCACATGGGGGTCCACACACTAGAGGGTAAGGCCAGCCCAGACAGCACACTGCCCAGAGACATCTGCTATCTAGGATATTATAGTTGACCTTGTATGGTCTTTCTTATGTCAATATTCTCTACAAGGTAAAATTGCTACCCTTGAAGTGCACCTTCCTAAGAAGAATAATGTACCTCATGGGCCCGCTGCCCTTTGTTAAGATGGGGGTTTCAGTCTTAAAATGATGGTAGTGGTCTCATACATTTAGTAGAATAATCATTAATAACTTAATTTATTCACAGCAGAGGTTATAATTTATATATAGATTTTAGCTCCGCCCTAAAATGTTGATTTCACTGTTTTCTACAACAATTATGATATGTCTTAAACCCTGCCTCTGTAGGGAGAAGCAAAGACTTATTTTGCTATGATGCTGGCAAAGCGATTTACCACGTCTTCCAGGAATTTAGCCACTTTGTAAAAAAGTGAAGGCACACTATGGGGATGATTTACTAAAACTGGATAGTGTAAAATCTGGTGCTGCTCTGCATAGAAACCAATCAACTTCCAGGTTTTATTGTCAAAGCTTAATTGAACAAGCTGAAGTTAGAAGCTGATTGGCTACCGTGAACAGGTGCACCAGATTCTGGGTGCTCCAGGTTTAGTAAATCTCCCCCCCCCGGTGAGTTAAAGCGGGTTTCCACCCAAATTCTGAACAATATCTGTATGTATTCTCTTCCTTGCCTAGATGCTGACATGCCGTTTAAAAAAAATTAAAATCGCCGTAATTACCTTTTATTTTTCTATTCTTCTTTGCACTTCTTGGTTCTCCTCCCGTGGGAGTAGGCGTGTTTCTAGCCTCTCCCAGACCCCTGGGAGCTAGTCTCAGGCTTCCCAGGATGCCACTGAGCATGTGCGGGAACGAGCGGTGAATGCTGGGAGCACAGCATTCACCACATCCAGGAAATAAATGCTTGTGGGCTTCAAATGCCCACAATGAAGATGGAAACCGCCTGCAGTGAATAATATAAGTTATTCTTTCCGACCAAATCTGACACAGGCGGACATATTACACACAATATGTGAGTATGTAATGCTGAGAAGAAAAGTTTGTGAATTAACTCAAAAAAAAAAAAAAAAAACGATAGATAGGTGGACCCCCGATTTAAGTCCAAGGAGGGGCATGACATCTGTGATCAAGACTAGAGTTGGCGAAACATGTTAGCCATTTGCTTTTACTGAACCATATTTCAAAAAACTCCAGAAGGTATTCCAGAGTGGCCGGCTCTCCATTTGTTTGTTTATTCGAGGGGGCATGACATCTACTGAACTTATCTCTATTATTTATATCTGACGAGTTTATGGCTCTGCCAGGGCTGTGAAGGTGTACAGGGAGGCACATAGAGCAGCTATGCCTGCCCCACCCCTCCACTCTGCTGCCCATTCAGAGAAGCCTTTGTATTTTGTGAATGAGTTCACATAATACAAAGTCTTCTCCGCTTGGGCAGGAGGAGGGGAGGGGCAGGCATAGCAGCTACACTGACTCTAATGTTGAAGATGCTTAGGCCTAAAGCATCAGAATCAGGCTCCCAGAAATACAACCTTCTTCTGGGAGTGCAATAAAACTGTCAGATAAAAATAATAGAGATAAGCCCAGGAGATGTCATGCAACTCCTTGCACTTAACTCATAATGTGCCTTCACTTTTTACAAAGGAGCTTTATTAGTTTTTTTTTAACCCTGGCCTAGATAAATAGGCTAGGGTGGGTTATATGATGAGCCTCATTAGCAGACCCCTGTTATCAGCATTCTTTTAATAGCAACATTGTTAATGACAATTTCTGAACTTAAAGTTGTTGTAACCCTTGAAATATGAACAAAGCATAACCCTATATACAGTAGTGTGTACTTGGCTCAATCAAAAGCACTACGTGTTATTTCTGTCTGCTGTTTCATTCCTTTGCTATCAGCATGAGTCACTTCTGACAATTTTTCCTGACACCAAGAGATAAAAAGGTGACAAGGGAGGGACCTCCAGCACACAGCCTGCGATGGACAGCCTCAGCTCTGTTCCTGTGAGCTGTGTAAAAAGGGGGGGGGGGTGTCCCTTTCCTTCAATTAGCTCTCAGACCTCTCTTCACTGAGCTCTGCAGTGTGTAACTTCAGCTCTCTGTGTGGAGGGACTGTGTGATTGGAGGGCTCTGTGGTGGGGGGACTGTGATTGGAGGGCTCTGTGGTGCAAGGACTTTGGGATTGGGGGGGGGGGGGCTCTGTGGTGGAAGGAATTTGTGATTGGATGTAGGGATTAAAAAAAAGGAGTTAAGGACATTTTGGCATTATTATTCGTGTATTATTATTATACAGGATTTATATAGCGCCAACTGTTTGCATGACACTTTACAGCATGAGGGCAGACAGTACAGTTACAATACAATTCGATATGGGAGTAATCAGAGGGCCCTGCTCATTAGAGCTTACAACTGAAGAGGGAGGGACAAGAGATACAAAAGGGATGAGCTGATGGAGAAAATAAAAGTACAGTTGTTAGATGTGGGCAGGATAGGCTACTCTAAACAGAAGGGTTTTCAAGGATTGCCTAGAAGCGAACAGAGTAGGAGATAGTCGGACAGATTGGGGTAGGGAGTTCCATAGGAAGGAAGAGTCCTGAAGGTGAGCATAGGAGGAAAAGACAAGGGAACTAGAGAGCAGGAAGTCTTGGTAGGAATGAAGAGAACAATTAGGTTGGTATTTTGAGTCTAGGTTAG
Organism: Lithobates clamitans; assembly: GCA_037952925.1. Taxonomy (NCBI): domain Eukaryota; kingdom Metazoa; phylum Chordata; class Amphibia; order Anura; family Ranidae; genus Lithobates; species Lithobates clamitans. Next base: position 99,606 of record JBBGZY010000722.1, on the reverse strand, counting down.
TGATGTAGCTGGGGGCTGAGTTGTGGATGGCTTCGTAAGTTGTTGTTAGTATTTTCAATTTATTTAGTTGTGTGAGTGGAGCCAATAGAGGTATTCATGATGGACTGAATAGGGGATAGCCCATGTAAAGGTAATCCAATGAGGAGGGAGTTGCAGTAGTCGAGGTGAGAGATGACCAGGGAGTGAATTAGAAGTTTTGTGGTTTCATTGGTTAGGAAGGGGCGTATTTTGGAGATGTTGCAGAGGCTGAGGCAGCAAGCTATGAACAGTGATTGGATGTGGGGTGGAAAGGAGAGTTCAGAGTCCAGGATAACACCTAGAACCTTGGCATGTGAAGAACTGATGGTTGTGCCATCGATCCTGACATAGAAATCAGGATAACAAGCATGTGGGGAGGAAATAGTATGAGCTTGGTTTTGGATAGACTGAGTTTGAGTAAGTGGTATGACATCCAGGCTGATATGTCTGTTAGTAAATTAGTGATGTGTAAGGAGACTGATGAAGTAAACTGAGGGGTAGAGAGATAGATTTGGGTGTTATCAGCCTAGAAATGGTATTGGAAGCCATGGGAGGCCATCAACTGACCCAGTGTAGAGTAAATTAGTCAAGGGAACAATTAATGTAAATCAGGCGATAACGTAGACTATTGTTAAGGGATGAAAACAAAAAAGTGCCAACAGGATTGTTGGAAAAGGTACTTTAAAGCGGAGTTCCACCCAAAAATGGAACTTCCGCTTTCAGAGAAGGTGACCCCCTGACATGCCACATTTGCAGTATTTGTAGCTGCTGACTTTAAATTCTCTTTTTAAGTGGGACTTCACTTTAAGCTAAAGTGTCACCTCTACCTGGTGGAATGTTATGTATTGAAGCTGATTTGAATTTGGATTCTTCTACATCTATTTTGGCACATTTAAACATAAGTTAGGCCTGTACAAGCGATGTGAACTCTTGTGGGGCCAAGAAGCTGCTAGTGTGACATTAGTTGGGGGTTATAAAGCCCTATGAAATCAGGCCTGGGGAATTGGTACAACAGAAGGAAGAGAGATCTGAAGAAGGGGGGAAGCACGAGACTAGGTGAGAGAAGGAGGACACTAGAGCACCAGATCATGGGGGTAAATAAAGGTCCTTCTTTGATATGTATCTGAAGACTAGGTTTGAGATGTACAAGGTGGCTGAACATTGAGGGCTTTGCTGGCAAATTCCAAATAATTTTCATCTGATGGAGTCAATATATGATAGGCGTGTAGACTTGCTCATGACCTAAGCCAAAGAGGTGTTTTATTTTCTATCTGTTCTGTAAGACAGTCCTTGCTGTGTTGGCAAATGCACCGACTTTATCCATCCACCGTGTAAGAAAGTTCCTCTTTAATTAGAATTTTTAGGTGCTGCAACTGGACACCAGAGGGATTTCCTGTGTGTGAACGCTGATGAGTTACAAGTTTCGATTTCCTTGTGAAACTCGCTCCACAGTCCAAACAGGAAAAAGGTTTCTCCCCTGTGTGAGACCTCTCATGTGTAATCATGTGGGGCTTCTGTGCAAAGCATTTACCACATATGGAGCACACATAGGGCTTTTCCCCTGTGTGAGTTCTCCTGTGCGTAATAAGATTGGACTTGTGCGCAAAGCACTTCCCGCATACGCTGCAGGAGTATGGCTTCTCCCCCGTGTGAGTCCTTTCGTGGTCATCAAGGACATACTTTTGTACAAAGCTCTTCCCACAGACAGAACACGAATACGGCATCTCCCCCGAGTGAGCCTTCTCATGCATAGCCAGGGTGTATTTGTGAGCGAAGGGTTTCTCACACACTCTGCAGGAAAATGGCTTCTCCTTTGTGTGGGTCCTTTCGTGCATGGCCAGGATGTATTTTTGGGCAAAGTTCTTCCCACACACAGGGCATGAATGTGGTTTCTCCCCCGCATGTGCCCTTTCGTGTGTTGTCAGGTTTGATTTATAGGCAAAGCATTTCCCACACATGGAACATGAAAATGGTTTCTCTCCCGTGTGTGTCTTTTCATGCTCATTCAAGTTGGACTTTTGTGAAAAGCTTTTTCCACATTCAGAACACGTATAAGGCTTCCCCCCTGTGTGCACCACTATGTGTCGCTCCAGTCGGGCTGCATCTGGAAAGCCTTTTCCACATTCAGAACAGGAATATGGTTGCTCCCGCTTGTGGTTCCTTTCATGCTTGCTGACGTAGGATTTAGAAGAAAAGTATTTCCCGCAGACCGAACAAGAGTAGGGCTTCTGCCCTGTGTGGGTTATCTCATGCCGGTCTAAGCAGCCTTTATCTGGAAAGCTTTTTCCGCACTGTGAACAGGAAAATGGCCTCAACCCCGTGTGAAACCTTGCATGCTTAATGAGACCGCCCTTCAAGAGGAAGCATTTCCCGCATTCTGAACAGGAGTATGGCTTCTCTCCTTTGTGGATTTTTCGATGCGTGAGCAGGTTCCCCCTTTGGGTGAAAGCTTTTCCACATTCAGAGCAGGAAAATGGCCTCTCTCCAGTATGACTTCTGTGATGTGTAATGAGTTTTGCTCTCTGGTTAAAACACTTCCCACACTCGGAACACTGGAACATTTCTGCCCCGCTAAGAGTGGGATGGGAAAACTCTGGAAAACTCCCACCATGTATAAAGGGATCAGCTGATGGACTTGCACTTTGATAGATTGGATGGAGACTTGGAGTAGTGGGGTTTCCCTCTGAAGATCTTCCTGTAATACCGTCTGGTGCTTCCAAACTGCACTTTGTGTTGGGTTTATCTGGAAGAGATAGGAAGTCCTTTTATTTTAACCACTTCAGTACTGGGAACTTTCACCTTTCAATTTTCAGCTTTCAGTGTTCTCACACTTTGAATGACAATTACTCAGTCATGCAACGATGTACCCAAATTAGATTTGTATTTAAAAAAAAAAAATACACAGATGGTGGTATTTAATCAGCACTGTTTTTTTTATTTTTTTGCTAAAATACATTTTGGATTTTTTTTCTTTTCTTAGTTTCTGTTATAAAATGTTGAAAATAAGTTGTTTTTCTTCTTCATTGATGTGCACTGATGAGGCGGCACTGATAAGCTGCACTGATGAGGAGACACTAATGGGAACTGATAGGCAGCACTGATGGAGCTGCACTGACAATTAGGGCACTGATGATTAGCTCTGATAGATCAGCTCTCCTCTCCTCACACGTTGTCTCTGTGTGAGGAAAGTAGAGCCGATAACCCTGAAGTCTGATTACATGTGACCAGCTGTGATTGGACACAGCTGATCACATGGTAAAGGGCAGCTGTGTGTTTGGCCATTTACCCTAATCTGTGATTCAAGGGACACAGAGATCACAGACATTTCCTGATGGGCACCCCAGGGGGCTTAAGGGAAGTGCGTTCTCGAGAGGATGTCCAGGGACGCCCTTGGAGGACTGAAAAGCCATGCTGTAGCCATATATCGGCTATAGTGCAGTGTTAAAATGGTTAAGGTTCCAAATCTTAGAAGGAATTACAGCAGTTTAGTGTGTTGTAGCTTCCTAAACACGCTCACACTAGTTCTGAGGTTACTGTCTTCATGGAATGCCAATTAGCAATATCCAACATAAATTACCTCACAATCTGTGTGCTTAGTGGAGGATATGACCCCTCCATGTGCCCACAAATGAGTCCTACTCTTTTATACTAAGAAACCTATTCTTCAGTGGAATAGACCATACCTTCTTACCTTGTCAAATAACTTTCCTTGATTAACACTAATTTATGTTCCACAAAGAAAGCATGCTGTACCCCAGATTACCTGGGAGACTGGGAACCGGTGATCTGGCCTAAATGCCTTTGAAATGTAGCAATATTCCTCTGATACAATGAAGCCGGCTACTCAGTAACATCCATTGGAACAATTCTTTATTGGCTACCTAACAAGATACAGCAGTAACGTGCTAATGCGTTTCGTCCAAAGCCTTACTCATAGCATGCTATATCCTGCTATGTAGCCAATAAAGAATTGTTCCAATGGATGTTCCTGAGTAACCGGCTTCTTGTATCAGAGGATTAACACTAATTTATGCTTTTATAAACTAATTCATGTGCTTAGAGTGAATATGAAACAAATTGACAAGATCTGAGGAGACTGGATTTACTCTAGGTTCCATTTTTGTAACACCAATTTGCCATACACTAAAATAAGAGGTCCTGACTGTTTGGGATTTTTATTATAATGTTCTTGTTTTTGTTTTCTTTATTGCAACATTTAATTAAAAAATTTCCTTACAAAAAACGCACACCCTTTTGCTGACAGAATGTATAAGAAATGAGAGACAATGGTGGAAGATGACACCAGGTATAAAAAAGGGAGAAGAGTTTGTTGCGACAAAACAAGGATAATCTGTGAATTTAGTTGCTGTAACTCACCTTTGCTGCTCTTTGGAGGAGTTTCCTCATCTTTAATCTTCAAAAGTATGTTTCCCTCCTCAGCTTTGAATGTCCTCTCAGTCACTCGGAGGTCTTTTTGATCTGTGCACGAAAAAAAGAGATAATTATTTCAGATGTGTTTGCAGGCATCGGTCCTCAACTTGTATAGTACCCTGCGGGGTGGACCTCTCTGCAAAAACTCCTCGCCCCTCGATCCCCCTCCATCCTGCAATTTTGCAGGATAGGCTGGATGCTACAATTGTGCCCTCCATTCAAACTGTGCTTACTTACTCACTGTAGCTAGAGAAGAAAAGAGCGCGGAAGTCAAAAGGTAAGGCTCAGATGTAAAGAGGGAGGGTATGATTGAGGGGGCTCTGTGATGGGGGGGAACTGTATGATGGGATGGGGCGGACTGTGTGCTTGGAGAGCTATAGAGGGGATTTTGTATAGCTGGCACTCTGATGTGATGAGGGACCTCTGACCTGATGGGGGGACTCTGATGTGATTGGGGGGGGGGGGGGGGCTGTGATGTTACAGGGAGACCTGTGATGTGGTGGGGAATAGAGGAACCTCTGATGTGATGGGAGACCTCTAACATGACTGTGATGGAGGGCGACCTGTGATGATGGGGAGACCTCTGACCTGATGGGGGACCTCTAATGTGAAGGGGGGACTCTGATGTGATAGGGTATGGGAAAACCTCTAATGCGATGGGAAACCTGTGATGTGACGGGGAGACCCCTGATGTGATGGGAAGATCTCTGATCTGATGGGTGACTCTGATATGATGGGGTGGGGGGGAACCTGTGATGTGATGGGGAGACCTGTGATGGGGAATAGGGAAACCTCTGATGTGATTGAGAGACCTGTGATGTGATGGGGAAACCCCTCATGTAATGGGAAACCTGTGATGGAGAATGGGGAAACCTCTGATGTGATGGAGTGTGACCTGTGATGTCATAGGGAATTGGGAAACCTCTGATGTGATGGGAGACCTCTAACATGAATGTGATGGAGGGTGACCTGTGATGTCATGAGAGACCTGTGATGTGATAGGGAATAGGGAAACCTGATGTGATAGGGAGACCTCTGACCTGATGGGGGACCTCTAACCTGAAGGGGGCACTCTGATGTGATAGGGAATGGGGAAACTTCCCTCTAATGTGATGGAAGACCTGTGATGTGATGGGGAGACCTCTGACGTGATGGGGAGACCTCTGACGTGACGGGGAGACCTCTGACGTGACGGGGAGACCTCTGACGTGACGGGGAGACCTCTGACGTGATCGAGAATGGGAAAACCTCTGCTGTAATCGAGAAACCTGTTATGTGATGGGGTAACCCCTCATGTGATGGGAGACCTGTGATGTGATGGAGAATGGGGAAACCTCTGATGTGATGGAGCGTGACCTGTGATGTGATGGGGAAACCTCTGATGTGATAGGAGACCTCTCACATGAATGTGATGGAGGGTGACCTGTGATGTCATGGGAGACCTGTGATGTGATGGGGAAACCTCTGACCTGATGGGGGACCTCTAACCTGAATGGGGGACTCTGATGTGATAGCGAATGGGGAAACATCCCTCTAATGTGACGGGAGACCTGTGATGTGATGGGGAGACCCCTGATGTGATGGGGAGACCCCTGACGTGATAGGGAGACCTCTGACGTGACGGGGAGACCTCTGACGTGAAAGGGGACACCTGTGACGTGATAGAGAATTGGGAAACCTCTGATGTGAAGGTGTGTGACCTGTGATGTGATGGGAAACCTGTGATGTGATGGGGAATAGGGAAACTTCTGATGTGATGGAGAGACATGTGATGTGATGGGGAAACCCCTTATGTGATGGGAGACCTGTGATGTGATGGAGCATGACCTATGATGTAATGGGGAATGGGAAAACCTCTGATGTGATGGAGGGTGACCTGTGATGTAATGGGAAATCTGTGATGTGATGAAGAATGGGGAAACCTCTGATGTGATGGGAGACCTCTAACATGAAGGGGGACCTGTAATGTGAGTGGAGGGGACCTGTGATGGGATGGAGAATGGGGAAACCTCTAATGTGATGGAGCGTGACCTGTGATGTGATGGGGAAACCTCTGATGTGATGGGAGACCTCTAACACAAATGTGATGGAGGGTGACCTGTGATGTCATGGGAGACCTGTGATGTGATAGGGAATGGGGAGACCTCTTACCTTATAGGGGACCTCTAACGTGAAGGTGGGACTCTGATGTGATGGAAGGAGACCTGTGATGTGATGAGGAATAGGGAAACCTCTGATGTAAAGTTAGTTACATCCAGGCAGTTGTGTGCACCGTCCCAAGCTCTGATTTTGACACATCAGATGCTGACGCCATCATTTAGCACCAAAGTCCACTTAATGCTTAAAAGTCATTAGGCCCACATGTTATTTCATTCAGTTACTAAGACTTCTGTCAAAGTCAACAGTTATGAGCTATAGGCCTACAACTAGACCATTGTATTGTGTATTTACAGCACTGGATGCAGCAAAACAATCAGAAAACAAGGAATGGCCAGTTCTGTGGTGGCTAGATTGTAGATGGGGAGTCTGTGTATCTGAAAAGGTTAAGGTATCCAGTCCTAAGGCCATTTATGTTCTACAGCTGAAGAAGATCATACAGACTAAATAAAGATCTGTAAATCTTTTCAATGTGAATAAATGTCTTAGTAAATATATATCCTACCTGTGCCAATCTTTATAGGAACTTCCTCCTGTTTAATCCTCACATGTCCGTCTTCCTCCTCCTCAGCTTTGACATCTCTCTGAGTCTCTCTGGGTTCTGTAAATAAAGATGAGAGGGAAGCCCCCTGTACTGAGATGTATGAGAGACCCCAGAGAGTGTGTGTGGGGGGAGACTGGTCACGTCTCTTGGCTGGTAACACACAATGACATGATGTGAGGAGGAGAGCCGGAGTCTAATAGAGGCTGATGTCTCCTGACTCCCCCACTGGGCACATACTGTCTCCCCATTACTGTCTACTGACAGAGGAGGGGGGAGAAGAAGAGATTGTTGTAGTGACTGAACAAGGAGAATCTGGGACTCTTCTCTGGATTTAGTGTTTATTCCTCACCTGTGCTGATCTCTGGAGGATCTTCTTCTTTGCATGCCTCATCACTGCTTACATACAGATCTTCTTCTTTAACTTCAACTTTGACAGTGTTCAAATTTATACGCTAATAAAAAAATAAATAATAAAAGACAATGTTAAACCATACAGACCCTTCTGTTATTAAACTACTATCCAAGACGACTCTCTATTCTATCTACCTGATCCTCCTGAGGGATCTCCTGATGTTCCTGTGTGGAGTCCCGGGAATACAGAGGACGGGGACATCTCTCTGGGGGATTTCTGATATTGGATCCATCTGTAGGAAACACACACACCGACTGATACATTGTTTATATGTCTTTATATCCACTTTCGGACCAGCGACATACCCATACGTTGTAAAACCAATTCTAGCAGCCCCTCCTGTCGACTTCCATGGTTTCTCGGGCCCTCCCGTTCCACCAGGAGGCCCAAACGACCAGCCGGCGTGCTTGCTCAAGGTCAGAGAGCCGAACAAAGTCCAAGTCAGCTTTGATTGGCTCTCGGGTATGATAACATGGAAGCGATGACCTAACATCACTTCTGGTTTACCCGGGTGTAAACGGCACCATTTTTAAAAAATCAATTCAAAAGCATTCGAAGAAAAACGATCTTGGTGTTTTGAATGCTTTTAATGGCAGAGGAGGGATTTGGGGTCTTATAGACCGCAGATCTCTCCATAAAGAGGACCTGTCACATGTCTATTGCTGTCACAGGGATGTTTACATTCCTTGTGACAGCAATAACAGTGATCATTTTTTTTAAATCAACAGTGTAAAAATAAAAAAAATTAATACATTAATAATAAAAAAAGTTAAAGTGCCCCCTCCACCCTGTGCTCACGCACGTGTCGGCCCCGCACGCACGCAAACAACGATCGTCCTACACATGTGAGGTATTGCCACGAATGTCAGATCATGGGCAGTAATTCTAGCACTAGACTCCCTCTGTGGTAACCTGAAAAGGCTTTTGAAGTGTCGCCTATAGACAATAAAATGTACGTTGTTTGTCGCCGTTGCATTGGCGTGCACAATTTTAAAAAGAGTGACATGTTTGCTATCTATTTACTCGGCATAACATCATCTTTATATTTAAAAAAAAAAATAAAAAATTGGGTTACGTATTGTGTTTTCTTGCATCAAAAATTTAAATAAGTGTATTTTTTCCCAAAAAAAATGCCTTTGAAAAACCGCTGCGCAAATACCATGTGACATAAAAAAAATGCAAAACCCACCAATTTATTCTCTAAGGCAGTGATGGTGAACCTTGGTACCCCAGATGTTTTGGAACTACATTTCCCATGATGCTCAACTACACTGCAGAGTGGATGAGCGTCATGGGAAATGTAGTTCCAAAACATCTGGGGTGCCAAGGTTCGCCATCACTGCTCGAGGGCCTCTGCTTTAAAAAAGATATAATGTTTGGGGGTTCTAAGGTATTTTCTAGCAATAAATACTGATTATTACATGTAAACAAAAGTGCCAGAAAAGGCCTGGTCTGGAAGTGGATATCAGAGGATGTGTGTATCTAGGGGGATCCTCAATACTCTTCTCTCCTTTACAAGAAATGAAAGTCTTCTCTTACCCGGTGATGTGAGGGGCGGCCGGTTCTCCATCATGACGACCTTGTTGTGTGCTTCAAAGTACTCCCACTTTATCATATGTCTGAGCCAGTACACAGACAATACACAGATTGAGCTGCAATAACAAAAAATGAAATTGAAGGAAATATTTTAAGCAAAAGATCACACACAGGTCTCAACTGAACACTTTTTATCTTCATTAGATCTTTGAAGGTAGAAGTGTATCCCGTCATCAGCTCGTTCCTATTCCTAGATTAATACGGTGTATTCAGTTACTAAGACTGATTATTGACAGAGAATAATAAAGGGTAAATCCACAGAAAATTGGCTCATGGGTGGGTCGGTTTGCCAACTAGGGGCTCAGGAACCCTGGTGGAGAACCACCCTACTAAAACTCAGGTCCACTCTTCAACGGAAACCTTCCACCAGGCTAATATCCGCTTTACCTGCGACTAGGGTTGCCACCTCAAACCCGAACACATATTAATTACACAGGATCTGTGGCGCATTAAGGTGGTAATTAAACTCACTTGGTGCCTTATCTGCATTTAATTATCCTCAGAACCTGTGTAATTCATATGTGTTCGGGTTTTAAAGGGATGAGGTGGCAACCCTACCTGCGACAGTTGTGTACCATGTTCACGCTGAGCACATATGAGCGTCGTCGGAATGTGGCCATCATGGAACACTGGGACTTCCCAACACAAGTCCCTCCCCCGAGGATTTACAGTGTCCACGTCCCAGAGATCCGCTTTATTAGGTTGGCCACAGACGGTGGTGTCTCCAGTGAACACGGACTTTCCCATTCACAGCATGGTCGTTATGTTAGTGTTCATGCCTACGCGTCTGATGTTTGTCCTTTCTTAAACCAATCCAATTATTCTTGGGATTAGAGAAAAGACAGTGGATTGATCCTCAGGTCGAACTTCTTCAGACGTGGGAACAATTTATCGAAACAAACTGTATGAGCTTCTAATAGGAGCGGATAACGCAAGGAATATTTTGTCCGACCAGATGTCCCGTCCAATCGGAAACTCCAGCTGCTTCCAGCAACAATCGTTATGATCATTGATTGGCCAGATTAAAACCAACAGCAGAGCAGAATAGGAGATTTTATGATTGACTTGTGCTTTCACCTTCATCTAGATTATTAGATATTGGGGTGTCATACCACACTTCCCCAATAGTGATGGTAACCCCATCCATCCTCCAATACTTTATAATAATAATATTAATACAATATTACCTCCTCCTCACTGTGCAGCCTGCCCCCAGCTATGCTCAGCCGCTAGATATAAAGAAAAGCTCTGTGAAGTCTGAATTCCTCATTTGAGCTGCAAGAAAATAGCTTCCGCCCTTCCCCTATCGAAAATCCATTTCTCTCCACTGCAACCAGGAAGCAGTTGGGGGGCCGTGGAACGCAGAGGAACCACGGGTCGGAAGTGGGCGTTCCTCAGAATGTGTAAAGGAAATGAGGTTCCGTCGCCGCCATCTTGCTACACCCCGCACTCGTCCACAGTAAGGATACAGTGAGAAGGGGGCAAACAGACATCTTGTTACACCCATCAGAGTTTTGCATTTCAAACTTTTTTTTTAACAGTAAACTGAGTTTATATAGTGAAAAAAGTACTTACAACTACGTGTAACTGTTTAGATGTTGGATTTTAAAAGCAGCGGTGTTCTGTTCGATTAGTAAACCAGTGAGATCAGCGTGCTTGCTGCTGCTTTTAAAATTCAACACCTAAACAGTCAGATGGAGTTCTAAGTACTGTATTTCACTATATAATCTCAGTTTACTGTTAAAAATAAGTGAAAAATTAAAAACTCCGGTGGGTGTAATAAGATGTCCGCTTGCCCCCTTCTGAGTGTATCCCTACTGTGGACGGGTGCGGGGTGTAGCAAGATGGCGGCGACTAACCATCACTTCCGTTACCCATTCCGACGGGTCGCCTAATCTGATGAAACACCTGACAAACGCTCTCCTATGGGCTGTTATATCCTGATTAGACGCTAGAGGGCGAATAGAGCACGCATTTATTTTCACCTAGGAGACTGGCGGCCATTTTCTTGTAGCCTATCAATGCTGAATAAGCAATACAATTAATAATATTATTAAATCAATTACTTTATTATAAAATAATGTTATTAATTCTTTTTACCTTTGAGCCTGCCAACAGACTGCAGTAATCTGTTCAACTTAAATGATATAAAGTGAATAATGATCAGTGCAGCTTAATGATATATGTAAAAAAATAAACAATATGCAATATGTTATGTGCAAAATCGCTAAATTGCAACTGTGCAAAAATTTTAGTGATACTGTGCAAAATAACTAAAAGCGACAGTAGCCTTGTGTTCAGAATTGATGGGCACTGAAATGCTAATGTTGCAACTGTGCAAAAAAACGCATTTTTGCACAGTTGCAACATTAGCATTTCAGTGTCCATCAATACTGAACACAGGGCTACTGTTGCTTTTAGTTATTTTGCACAGTATCACTAGCATTTTGCACAGTCGCAATTTAGCGATTTTGCACATAACACATCGCATATTGTTTATTATTTACATATATCATTAAGCTGCGCTGATCATTATTCACTTTATACCATTCAAGTGCACTCATACACTTTAGATCCAGCTGCAACTTATTTGATCAGTATATATATTCACTTTGATAGCGCGAAGGATCTCACTCACATTAATCTGTTCAGCTTGAAACGAAGGTATAAAGTTATAGATCATATAATATAGTTTTATACCATATTGGGCACAATTTACGAAAGCTTATCGCATGCGTTATGTCGGTCACGTGATCACTTACCGCATGCGATAACGAAAATGTCATTTTACTATTGCTTGTATTGTTTTTAACAGAAACACCAAAAACTTTCCCTAAATAATGCATAAAAAAGCATTAAAGTCAATTCACTAAGGGCTAGTTTACACTTGCTTCAAAAAATGGCTTCAGACACGATTTGTTAAAGCTCTCTGAACTCCAGTCAAAGCTCCTGTCAGTAAATAAAATGGGTAGATTACAGTCCTGTTTACACCTGCTTTTGTTTGGTGCTTTGATGAGGCTTCAATGGGACTTCGGTGGAGCTTCAATGAGGCTTCGGTGGAGCTTCGGTGGGGCTTCGATGAGGCTTCAAGCAAGCTTTGCCATAGATTTCCTTTAGAGACTTTGAAGACGCTTTGAAGCACCACTAAAGCTACATGGGGTATACATTTTGAAGCGATTCCAAAAGCAAGGTGTAAACAGGACTGTAAGCTAACCATTTTATTTAGTGATAGGAGCTTTGACTAGCCTTCAGAGAGCTTTAACAAAGCCTGTCCGAAGCCTTGTTGAAGCCGAAGCAAGTGTAAATGAGCCCTAAAGGAAATAAATAAATAAATGCATGCGGTAGTTAAAGCGGAGTTCCACACAAAAATGGAACTTCCGCTTTTCGGAACCCTCCCCCCCTCCGGTGTCACATTTGGCACCTTTCAGGGGGGAGGGGGGTGCAGATACCTGTCTAAGACAGGTATTTGCACCCACTTCCGGCATAGACTCCCATGGGAGTCTATGCCTCTTCCCGTCCCCACCGCGCTGTCTTCTGGGAAACACACAGCTCCCAGGAGAGAGCGGGGACCACTAGGGACGCGCAGCGCGACTCGCACATGCGCAGTAGGGAACAGGGAAGTGAAGCCGCAACGCTTCACTTCCTGATTCCCTCACCTAGGATGGCGGCGGCAGCTGCCGAGAACCGAGCGGGTTCTCGGCGTCCCCCGCGGACATCGCTGGACCCTGGGACAGGTAACTGGCCATGTATTAAAAGTCAGCAGCTGCAGTATTTGTAGCTGCTGGCTTTTAATATTTTTTTTTTTTGGCGGTGTGGGTGAACCCCCGCTTTAAGTACTGCTCCAAGCTTGTGATAACTATGTGGTAAAAAAGAACTTGTGGGTTTAGTCAATCATATGTTGCTAATGGAGTCTTCATGGTCCGTGTAACTGGGGAACATGGCCTTTGTTTACATATTATGTGCCTAAAATGTCTCGAAAAGTGTGTCTCTTATCTTAGGAAGTTAGGGGGTTTGACTTAAGGATATTCTCTCTCAGCAGTGCATTAGAGGCTGCAGAAAGTCAGATGGATCCCTTCTTCGTTTCCTGGTTGAGGGATGTCCACCATCATCTAGCTCAGTGGTCATCAACTCCTGTCCTCAGGGCCCACTAACAGGCCAGGTTTGCAAGATAACTGAGATACATGACAGGTGATATCATTTGCTGCTCAGTGATTGCAGTATTCTAGTCTGTATCTCCCCAAGGTAATACATAAAACCTGGCCTGTAAGTGGGCCTGAGGACAGGGTTGATGACCACTGATCTAGCTCTTCCCAACCCCATCTGACTGTCACTGGTCAATCATGGAACATCACATGTGGGTGTTACCTAGGAATGCCGACTCCTCCAGACTGACATTCACCCCACAATTAGGAATGTTGATATTTGCATAACTCCTTCCACTGCTAGCATCAGGACTAAGGGCTATTGGAAGGAGTACTGAGGCAGGGGGCTGTGATGCTAGCCCCTTCCCTTAGCCATGATCTGCCTGCATTGCACAGAGAACCACACAGAGCCAGTGACTCTGTGCTTGCTTGCCTGCTTTATGGCCGGGCATGATCTGGGTCCAGTTGGTATCTTTATCTTATTTTTATAAGGGATGGTTGTTCCTCCCTTTCTATTATTGCAACAATCTTGATACACACTGAGGAGTGGAGCCCCCGTGTCTGCCCACCGGACGTATTTGACATGTTTCTCTTTCTGCCATGTTATATGTGTTATTTAATATCATGAATTTTGAGTTTGTATAAAAAGTAATACGTATTTAAGCGTATTTAGTAGAATTAGATACTCAATAGGTTGGTCCTGAGAAAGCTACACAATCAGTGAAATGCGTCGACCAGCGGATGAGAATATACACACCCCCATGTATAAGTTACAGTATTTACCCTATAAGAATAGAGGTGTCTGTGTTATGATTCCAATTTGAACATATGTATCATATGACATACTGTGATACTATTGATTTTAAAATAGTTTGTATACACAATGGTGTTAATTTAATAATGTTGTAAATAAAGATTGTAATTTTTTTAAATATTTGTGTCTGTCTCATGTGGGTTCCAGTAAAATCCATGCATCAGCAGGACCTGTCCCTGCAAATTTTGTGGAAATTGTGATGTGACCACCCCACAAAGGGGGGGGGAAGTTGGATATTGTGAAGCCATTGACAAGGCCATTTTAGGCCAATCATTTGAGGTCACTCCCAGCCTGGTTGTGCCCATCATGCATGTAAGAACAGATGGGGTGTATTGTAAAATGGTCTTGTCAGTAGCAATGTCATTGACTTAATTTGGCCGAATTAGATCAATGATGTCACCAGCATCCTTTCCCATGGGGTGGTGACATCACAATTTCCACCTCGTTCAATCATTAAAGATTTTTCATTCGTTGAAAAAAAATGCAATGTTCTCTGAATGGTGCCCATGCTGAGCAGGCAACCCCCAATGGTTAGGGTAGCCACTTGGCACAGGACTCAGAAGACAGCAAGGATCACTGTAGTAGTGGAGCCTACTACAGTGGTTCTCCAGTTCCACAAGGTTTAGGCATGTATGGGATATGTATACCTGCATTGGTCCAAGCTGGACCAATGTAACTATGTCAAACATCCATTCCTGGAATTCAGCTTTAAAAGTGGGGGGAAAAAAATGCAAAAATAGAACTAGACCCTATAAAAGTTCTTATTTTCATCAAGGCAGGAGTTTATAGATCACACAGTAAATTTACAATAGGCAAAGCTCTCTGCAGTTTACTAATAAATAAGGGCAAAAACATTTGATGACATTGCTTTACATACCCATTGTAGTACTACAACCTTTCCTAATGTTGACCCAAGGTATTGGAGGAGGAGGGGGTAGAGCTCACAGGTCTGGCATCATCACCACCAGCTGTATGGAGATGTGGGGGCACATGTGTGCTGTGAACAAAATATATCATCCCTGCCCATGCTTGCTGGAGACCACGTGTCAGCAGTAAGGTGGATTTTACGGCTGACTGCCTTGCCCAACGATGCCAGAACATTCCCTTCCAAGTGATGGTAGAGAGATGGAATGGCCTTATATGAAAAGTAGTAGCAACTGGGAACCTGCCATGTGGTACAGCACATGCAGGTGGCAGGGACTGTATTTTTTTTTCCGCTGCAGCAGATGGGACAGAGAAATTTGCCGGCTACAGTCTACAGCTGGTGGTGTGCGGCTGGCAGATGTGCTGCTAGGACCTGGGACAACCTGTGCTATACCATCATCCCTGTCAGTGGAGGCTGCTGAGAGGTAATGACTCGGTATAGCAGCGGCAGACTGAAGTGGGTAAGGAGGAGGAGGAGGGACAGATTTGTGCCCCTTTTGTGTGGCTTTTAGGTGCTTGTGCCAACGGGCTGAGTGGTTGGACGTTAAATGCCTTGTTAAGCATGTGGTACCCAAATGGTTGGTGTTTTTGCCATGTTTGATGTGCCTGTGACACAGTTTGCAGATAGCAACAGTGCGATCTGCTGCAGATGTGCTGAAAAAGGCCCAGACAGCTGAGCTTTGGGGAGTGGGCCGGGAGATAACAGCTGCAGAATGTGATGGAATAGGGTGGCTGCTCTCTACTCTTTCTTGATGTCGGCCTCCTTTGGGTTGTGCTGCCTCACCTTCAGTTTCCTCCTCTTCTCTATCTGGCACCCAAGTCACATCAGTGACCTCATCATCATCATCATCTCCATCTCCTCCATCTTCATTATTACCACTGGAGACAACTTGGCAATACGCTGCGGCTTGGGGGAACATGAGTACCAATTTGTCTACCAGTGTTCCTCCCTCTCTCTAGGCTCATGTTCCTGTCATCCTCAACCTCAGAACCAACATCTGAATCCAGTAATGGCTGGGCATCATCAAGGAGCAAGTGGCTGGCGCTGTGGTCAAATAACTCAGCTGACTCCTCAATGGCTGATGTTTGGGCTTTGGCAGGAATAGATGTGGACAAGGAGGCAGGTTTATCCACTCTGGCAACTGTAGGGGACAGCACACTTATCTGTGCTTGCATGACAGAGGATGAGGAGGATGAGGGAGGTTTAGTAAGCCAGTCCACCACCTCCTCTGCATGCTGTGGCGGGCAAACTCACTAAACAGAGGAAATGATGCCCTGCCTGAGGACTGACCACCATGTAAACCTTTGCCTGTGGACACATTTATTGCTGGCCCCCTTACAGTGCCAAGGGAACGTCTGCCTCTCCTTGTTGTCCTCCCAGACATTATTGGGAGGGAGGGGACGATGCTTATAAGCAAATGTAAAGAAGAAGTGGAAATCTGTACGTAGATGCACTTTAATCAATGTAAAGTGGTGTTTGGTGCACTTTAATTTGAGTACTCACACTACACAGACATACTCCACAGATACACTATAATATACTGCAATATAATGCACCAAACGTACAGTGACACACAGAACTATATGGCATTAAACTGGCAGTAACACACAGAAGTAAATGGCGTTAAAACTGGCAGTAACGCACACAGAACTATATGCCGTTAAACTGGCAGTAACACACAAATTATATGGCGTTAAACTGGCAGTAACACACACAGAATTATATGGCATTAAACTGTCAGTAACACACACAGAACTATATGGCATTAAACTGGCAGTAACGCACAAAACTATATGGCGTTAAACTGGCAGTAACACACTGTCAGAAACCATGAATCAGACTGAGACAGAAGTACAGTTAAATCACACTTGTTTAATAATATAAAAATAATATAAAATAATAAAAAAAGGTAAAACAGAATAAATGTAGTCAAAACATAGCCAGAGTTCAGGAACCGGAATGGATAGTCAGACAAGCCAAAATGTCAGGGAGCCAGAGAACAGCTTAGTAGAACAGCAAGCAGGATCTGGAGCCAGAAAGAATGTCAGCCAAGCAAGTCTTTAACAGAAACACAGGAGAGCGTCTCTAGAGATGTGACCAAGGCGAAGGCAGAGATCATCTGGACTGGACAGCTTAAGTAGGCAGGACTGACGAGCAGAACATCATCATCAACAGGTGAGTCACTGTGGAGAGATAGGAGCTGGCAATTAGCCGACAGCTGAGCGGCCAGCTCAGAGAAGGAAGGGATGAGCCCAGCCCTGACACGCACACAGAACTATATGGCATTAAACTGGCAGTAACGCACATAAAACTATATGGCGTTAAACTGGCAGTAATGCACACAGAACTATATGGCGTTAAACTGGCAGTAATGCACACAGAACTATATGGCGTTAAACTGGCAGTGACGCACACAGAAGTAAATGACGTTAAACTGGCAGTAATCGCACACAGAATTAAATGGTGTTAACCGCTTCAGCCCCAGAAGATTTTACCCCCTTCCTAACCAGAGCGTTTTTTTGCGATTCGGCACTGCGTCGCTTTAACTGACAATTGCGCGGTCGTGCGACGTGGCTCCCAAACAAAATTGACGTCCTTTTTTCCCACAAAAAGAGCTTTCTTTTGGTGGTATTTTATCGCCTGTGCGATTTTTATTTTTTGCGCTATAAACAAAATAAGAGCGACAATTTTGACATTTTGCTATAATAAATATCCCCCAAAATATATAAAAAAAATTTTTTCCTCAGTTTAGGCCGATCGTATTCTTCTACATAATTTTGGTAAAAAAAAAATCGCAATAAGCGTTTATTGATTGGTTTGCGCAAAAGTTATAGCGTTTACTAAATAGGAAATAGTTTTATGGCATTTTTATTAATAATTTTTTTTTTTTTACTAGTAATGGCAGCGATCAGCGATTTTTATTGTGACTGTGACGTATATTTTTGACACATTTTTGGGACCATTGTCATTTATACAGCGATCAGTGCGATTAAAAATGCACTGATTACTGTGTAAATGACACTGGCAGTGAAGGGGTTAACCACTAGGGGGCGGGGAGGGGTTAAGTGTGTCCTAGGGGAGTGATTACTAACTGTAGGGGGATGGGCTAGCAGTGTCATTACTCTGATCACTGCTCCCGATGACAGGGAGCTGTGATCAGTGACACTTGTTACTAGGCAGAACGGGGAGATGCTGTTTGAATCAGCATCTCCCCGTTCGTCCTCTCCATGAGGCGATCGCGGCTATCCCCGCGGCGATCGAGTCCGCAGGACCTGCGACCCGACTCACGGAGCTCCCGGCCGGCGCGCACGCAATGGCACGGCGGGGAATTCAAATGGATGTACCTGTAAGTCCATTTGCCCAGCCGTGCCATTCTGCCGACGTACATCGTCGTCCGCCGGTCGGGAACCAGTTAAACTGGTAGTAACGCAATCAAAAAGATGGTGTTCAACCGTCACTACACTGACGCTATCTGAACTGTTCCTACTCTAGCTATATACTAATGTAAAGATTACGGACACAGTCTCACTACACTACAGTGAAAATATATGAGCTGTCCCTACTCTACACTGATGTATGTATGAATGATACGGTCTCACTACCCTACAGTGAAACTATCTGAGCTGTCCCTACTCTAGCTGCACACTATGCAAAGCTGAATGATGGTCCTCCTCACAACACTCACACTATCCCTAGACTGATACTAAACTAATATTCTACACTGACAATTGAAGCAAAATAGCACAGTATAGCACACTCACTAACTAATAGCACTGAACAGAGCCCTGTTCTATCTCTCTCCACGCCAAAATCACACTGAAAATGGCTGCCATTGAAAGAATACTTTTATACTGTGGGGCGTGAATGAGCCATGATTGGATAAAGTCATAATGACAGTGTTCAATCATGACTCTGACAGTGCTCTGTGCCCTGATTGGCTGAAGCTTTCACTGCTTCAGCCAATCAGGGCTTGCAATGCACTGTTCAGCGCCGCAATGGATTGTGGCCAGTTCGGGGGGGCGAACAAACGATCGAACGACCTGTTTGTTCGGATGTTTGCCGAACATCCGAACAATGAAAGTTCGGCCCAAACTTATGCTCGAGCCGAACTGTTCGCCCATCCCTAGTCAGTAGGAGGGGGAATAGTACCCCATTGTTGGTGTCAGTGAGAGGAATAGTGCCCATCATTGGTGTCAGTGGAGGAAATAGTGCCCTATTGTTGGGGTCAGTGGAAGGAATAGTGACTGATATCAGTGGTAGAAACAGTGCCCCATGGGCCAGATAAAGGCAAGCAAAGGGCCACATCTGGCTTTTGACTACGTCTGAAGGCCACCTGCCTTGACCCAGGCTTCTCACTGGATTTTGCTTCTGCCTTCTGCTTCACTTGATCTGCTCCACAGGTAATGACCTTGACCTGACTACTCTTCTACCTGCAGTTTTTGCTTGATCTGCTCATGTGTTACTGACCTAGCTTGTCTGACCCTGTATCCTGCCTAACTAGGAATGCTGACTGGCCTTCTTCCTACTCAGTCCTCACCAGCCTGCCCAGCATCGGTAACCATTCATGTGCCTACCAAACATCTTTCATCCTGCTGTCTTCCCGCCCGGGTCTGCCAGCATCTACCTGCTGTTTCCGCCACCTAGCACGCCCCTGAGGAAGCACCAGCTGCCTACCTACGTGGATCCTTGGACAAACTAAAGCCCCTCACACCTCGCAGTGCTCTTGTGGCCACTGTCTCACTATCCTGAGCCTGAGCTGTAAGAGAGGCCCACCTTTTCATGTCAGGCTCTACCACCAGGCACGTGACGGTTTACCATAGTAGCCTAGGTCTACTCTTTCTCTAAGAAAGAAATATGGTCGATTTGAAATGGGTTAGGCATGATGAGAATTGTACCCAACCTTATCTGATCATTTTCATGGCCTGATATATTGTTTCTATTTTTATCTATTTTAAATTTACATGTCCATGGAGTGCCTCCCTCAACAGGCCCCAAGGCACCACTTCTTCTATATAGGGTTTGCTTGGGATAGTAAAAGATTTCCTTGAAGTTAAGAAAAAACCCACACTTTAAATAATGGCCGATCCCAAAGAGTGAGTGGTTGGGACAATCAACAGGGAAGCGATTACTCAGAACACCATCCAGCCTAAAGTCCGAAATAGAGCCATTTCAAGTAAATCTTGTACCATCCCAAGCAATACCCATAGAAAAGAAGTGAGAGAAGTGGGACTTTAAATGAAGCACACAGCAGCACAATTCATTTATTAGGTATAATCCATGGTATGTAAAAAACATTTTGGGCATCCAACCTCTAAAATGCTGTGGGCATCAAGCCTCTATATAATAAACCATGGATTGATTATACATAAAATACACATAAATTACACAATAGGTCATGATCCATTGTCACACAGAGAGCACAGATAACAATCAATATGCATGTGTACATTTGTTACTATGATTAGACCCATGAAAATTAGGACAAATAATTATAATAATAATAAAAGAGATTTAATGCCATGACAGATACTTATGGAGGTAAGTAGAATCATTAAAATCTTAGTATTCCATAATATGGGAAGATTGGTAATAATCAAAGCTCTACTCGTTTCGTGGTATAGCAACCGCTCATCAGGAGCATACGTCATGGAATGATTCTAAAAAATATTTTTATATTTAAAAAAGTAAAAGGCAAAAAAGAATTTAGTCAGCCACCAATTGTGCAAGTTCTCCCACTTAAAAAGATGAGAGAGGCCTGTAATTGTCATCATAGGTATACCTCAACTACGAGAGACAAGATGTGGAAACAAATCCAGACAATCACATTGTCTGATTTTTGAGAGAATGTATTTGCAAATTATGGGGGAAAAAAAGTATTTGGTCAATATCAAAAGTTCATCTCAATACTTTGTTATATATACTTTTTTGGCAATGACAGAGGTAAAAAATTTTCTGTAAGTCTTCACAAGATTGTCACACACTGTTGCTGGTATGTTGGCCCATTCTTCCATGCAGATCTCCTCTAGAGCAGTGATGTTTTGGGGCTGTCGCTGGGCAACACGGACTTTCAACTCCCTCCAAAGGTTTTCTATGGGGTTGAGATCTGGAGAATGGCTAGGCCACTCCAGGACCTTGAAATGCTTCTTACGAAGCCACTCCTTCGTTGCCCGGGCAGTATGTTTGGGATCATTGTCATGCTGAAAGACCCAGCCACGTTTCATCTTCAATGCCCTTGCTGATGGGAGGAGGTTTGCACTCAAAATCTCATGATACATGGCCCCATTCATTCTTTCATGTACACGGATCAGTCGTTCTGTTCCCTTTGCAGAGAAACAGCCACAAAGCATGATGTTGCCACCCCCATGCTTCACAGTAGGTATGGTGTTCTTTGGTTGCAACTCAGCATTCTCTCTCCTCCAAACACGATGAGTTGTGTTTCTACCAAACAGTTCTACTTTGGTTTCATCTGACCATATGACATTCTCCCAATCCTCTTCTGGATCACCCAAATGCTCTCTAGCAAACCTCAGACTGGCCCGGACATGTACTGGCTTAAGCAGGGGGACACATCTGGCACTGCAGGATCTGAGTCCCTGGCGGCATAGTGTGTTACTGATGGTAGCCTTTGTTACGTTGGTCCCAGCTCTCTGCAGGTTATTCACTAGGCCCCCCTGTGTGGTTCTGGGATTTTTGCTCACCGTTCTTGTGATCATTTTGACCCCACGGGGTGAGATCTTGTGTGGAGCCCCAGATCGAGAGAGATTATCAGTGGTCTTGTATGTCTTCTATTTTCTAATTATTGCTCCCACTGTTGATTTCTTCATACCAAGCGTCTTGCCTATTGCAGATTCAGTCTTCCCAGCCTGGTGCAGGTCTACAATTTTGTTTCTGGTGTCCTTTGACAGCTCTTTGGTCTTCACCATAGTGGAGTTTGGAGTATGACTGTTTGAGGTTGTGGACAGGTATCTTTTATACTGATAACAAGTTCAAACAGGTGCCATTAATACAGGTAAGGAGTGGGGGACAGAGGAGCCTCTTAAAGAAGAAGATAAGGGTCTGTGAGAGACAGAAATCTTACTTGTTTGTAGGTGACCAAATACTTATTTTCCACCATAATTTGCAAATAAATTCTTTCTAATATCAGACAATGTGATTGTCTGGATTTGTTTCCACATTTTGTCTCTCATAGTTGAGGTATACCTATGATGACATTTACAGGCCTCTTTCATCTTTTTAAGTGGGAGAACTTGCACAATTGGTGGCTGACTAAATACTTTTTTGCCCCACTGTAAGTTGCATGAAAAAAAAAAAAAAAAGAGTAACCCATGGCATTTGATCAAAAAAGGAGGCAGCTCGCCAAATATGGAGGACATGAAGGCACTATAATACCAATGAAGCAGTAGCTTCTAAGTCAATCTTAGTCGAGAGAAAAAGATTTGTTTGAGTCCTCTCATCTTTGATTTTTGTTTACTTGGTTTGATTGTAATTTTTACATGATGAAATAAATTTGGGGTGGTTTGGATCTCCCCTCTTTATTATAAATATGTATAATCTTGTCTATTCCTATAATCAGCTAGTCTATCAAAGCTTTGATGAGGTTAATGGTGAGGATATAATAACAATGTTAGCTATAGAAATAAACACACTGCTTAAGGCCAGGTTCACACTGGTGCGACATGACAGTCGTACGACTGTGGATCTGACTTTGCCCTGCGACTTGAAGTCCGACTTCAATGAACGGGGATCTGACTTTAATCCCGACAATACCAGGCGCACTTTGTGTCTGGTATGAATCTTTAGGGGGAACTCCACGCCAAATTTAAAAAAAAACAAAAAAAAAATGGCATGGGTTCCCCCTCCAAGAGCATAACAGGCCTCTTGGTTTGGTATGGATTTTAAGGGAAACCCCAAAATTCATACTAGACCCTTATCCGAGCACGCAGCCCGGCAGGTCAGGAAAGGGGGTGGGGATGAACGAGCGCCCCCCCTCCTGAACTGTACCAGGCCGCATGCCCTCAACATGAGGGGGTGGGTGCTTTGGGGCGGGGGGGGGGGGGGGGCATGCGCACCTCTACCCCCAAAGCACCTTGTCCCCATGTTGAGAACAAGGACCTCCTCCCGACAACCCTGGCCGTTGGTTGTCGGGGTCTGCAGGTGGGGGCTTATCAGAATCTGGAAGCTCCCCTTAACAAGGGGGCCCCCAGATCCCGCCCGATGTAAATGAGTATGGGGGTACATCGTACCCCTACCCATTCACCTAGAAAAATAAAAAAAGTTTTAGAAATAAACACAGTACACAGGTTTTTAAAGTTTTTTTTTTATTAAGGCAGCTTCAGCATCTCTTCAGACTTTTCCCCTCTCCGGCTCTTCTGGTGACATCTTCTCCCTCTGCCGGTTCTCCCCCTTGTTACATCATCCCCCCCCATCATGCCTCTGGACAATGATGTCACAAGGAGGTGGGGCCTCCGTATGATGTCAGCAGGTGGCCCCGCCCCATGCCAATCTAAGTCATTGCACACGACGGACCCAGCATTACACCGGAAGATCGTGTCAACATTGGAAGAAGAACAAAAAGAGCGGGAAGACAGTGGAGAAGACCCGGCAGAAGACAGCGGACAGAGAGAGAAGAACCGGAGAGGGCTAGAAGACATCAGCGGAGAGAGGAGAAGACCTGGAGAGGGGAGAAGAAATCAGAAGAAATGCTGGAGTTGTCTTAATAAATTACTTTAAAAACCTGTGTACTGAATTTAATTTTTTTAAACTTTTAGGTGAATGGGTAGGGGTACAATGTACCCGATACTCATTCACATAGGTTGGGGGCCGGGGTCTGGGGGCTTCCAGATTCCAATAGGCCCCCTGTCCGCAGACCCCGACAACCAAACGGCCAGGGTTGTCGGGAAGAGGCCCTTGTCCTCATCAACCCCCCCCCCCCATGTTGAGGGCATGCGGCCTGGTACAGTTCAGGAGGGGGGGGGGGGGGGGGGGTGCGGCGCTCGCTCGTCCTCATCCCCTTTCCTGACCTGCCAGGGAATGTCAATTGTTTGGTTTCAAATTTTTCAATTTTTTTTAGTCAAAAATGTACAAATAGTATGTGTAATTAACTTTTTGAAATGGTTATAAAAAAACTTGGGAATGGGATAATCAAGAGAGGGACATTCTAGAAGCGGCTTACCATGAAGGACATGAAGGCAATATAATACCATCGAAGCAGTAACTTCTTGGATGTCAGTCCTGGATGCCATTAACAAATTTTATGAAGTCAATCTTACTTTGTACCCAAGACATGTCTGCTGGGGTGGTTGGATGAGGAATTCTACACTCCTACTTATGTTGCCACTACCTGTTTATTTTTTAACCCCTCCTTCCCATGCCTTGTGGGTGAAAGCTTTTAATGATATTCTACTTCATGAAAAACTGGTAAATCAACATAGGGGTGGTCCTGGAAAAATGACCAAACTCTGGGCCAATTAGCTAGGCTCTCCATACCTAGCCCCCAATTGGTCAGAGACAGGCTATTGAGTAGGGTATCTCCTCTGGTCTAGTGTGAGACCAAAAGAACAGTGTTGTGCTGCCATATGTGTATAATACACAACTCAAACGTGTATAAATGTTGTATAAACCAATAATTATAACATTAATCAAACACCACAGAACAAATATAATCATGCAATGTGAATGCAAGAATATAGCGCACAAGATAGGAAAGTGTTATTCACATAAAAATGTAGTCAAAAAAATTAAGTATTGATCCAACCAGTGCCAGGTGACTCCTATTTCAACTTTAGTGAATTAACACCCAGTACCCCCCTTCCAGTTCAAACACACATAGCCTGTTACCAGAATCTCAGATCTATGAAGGTCATTAACTGCCTTAGTGAGCTTCACCTCTCACTTTAGGTTTGGGCTAGCTTTCCCTTCTCCAATCGTCTTTTAAGATAGCAATGCTGGGAAGCACCTCATGGGCTCATCCAGGACAGTCTCAAACCAGATGATTCCACACAACAATGAGAAAACAATCTCATTGCACAACATCCAGTAGGATCAAAGAGGATTTATTTAACATCTATTTACAGCAGCAAGGATAAAAACAAGCATTGAAATAGACACAATCCGTCCTACACCATTCCATGGGCGTGCTGACGTCACCACTATTTCCTGTGCCTTGCCTGATGTACGTTTCGTCTTAACAGACTTCTTCCAAAAGGCAGTCTAGTGTGAGACCACCCTTTTCCTCATTCACAACTCCCCTGAGCTGGGTATAAATAACCACGCAGATACGGATTGTTGATTTTATACTCTCTTTATTGCATTTGTCATCTCTTCAATGGTACGTTGACATAGGTGTACACTGTTATTATTTTCATACACGGCTGAACTATAATTATTCAAAGATAATTAAATTACATCATGCCCAGGTACTGTTTTACAATATTGTCATACGACAAATGTTACATACTACTTACCTTATGGTGATGTCTTGGCCTTGATCTGTCTATTTGTGCTGTAGCCAATATATAACAATTATATACTACACAGGTGTCCATTTATGAAACTGATCAGTGGTGATTCCAAGGATCACCGCTGATCACAGTCCATTAACGGTTTATGAAACAGGGATGATCGGGGGAGACATGTTCTCCCCCGATCATCTCCGCACACAGAGAAGCTGTGATAGACTGACAGAAACGGCCAGTTTATGAAGCTGTGATCTCAGCACTTCACTGGCGATCTGTGTCAGAATTCACCCTCCCAGATTCAGAGGTGGAGAATCGGGGATTGAAGAGAGAATCTCGGTGGAAGGAGAAAGATTTTTGACTTCCTCCTTCCTCGTTCAGAACCCCCAAGCCACTACCATGTCCCCCTGCCATGTCTATGTGTATATACAGTATCTCACAAAAGTGAGTACACCCCTCACATTTTTAATAATATTTTATTCTATCTTTTCATGTGACATCACTAAAGAAATGACACTTTGCTACAATGTAAAGTGGTGAGTCCAACCCTAAGTGAAAATGTCCAAATCGGGCCCAATTAGCCATTCTCCCCTCCCCGGTGTCATGTGACTAATTAGTGTTACAAGGTCTCAGGTGTGAATGGAGAGCAGGTGTGTTAAATTTGGTGTTATCACTCTCACTCTCTCATACTGGTCACTGGAAGTTCAACATGGCACCTCATGGCAAAAAACGAGGATCTGAAAAAAGAATTGTTGCCCTACATAAAGATGGCCTAGGCTACAAGAAGATTGCCAAGACCCTGAAACTGAGCTGCAGCATGGTGACCAAGACGATACATCGGTTTAACAGGACAGGTTCCACTCAGAACAGGCCTCACCATGGTCGACCAAAGAAGTTGAATGCACGTGCTCAGCGTCGTATCCAGAAGGTTGTCTTTGGGAAATAGACGTATGAGTGCTGCCAGCATTGCTGTAGAGATTGAATGGGTGGGAGGTCAGCCTGTCAATGCTCAGACCATACGCCGCACACTGCATTAAATTGGTCTACATGGCTGTTGTCCCAGATGGAAGCCTCTTCTAAAGAAGATGCACAAGAAAGCCCGCAAACAGTTTGCTGAAGACAAGCAGACTAAGGATAAACGTATTTGGTTCAGTGGTTCAGATGGGGTCAAGTGTGTGTGGTGGCAACCAGGTGAGGAGTACAAAGACAAGTGTGTCTTGCTATAGCATGGTCGTGGGAGTGTCATGGTCTGGGGCTACAGAAGTGCGGCCAGCACTGTGGAACTATAGTTCATTGAGGGAACCATTAATGCCAACATGTACTGTGACATACTGAAGCAGAGCATGATCCCTCCATTCAGAGACTGGGCCGCAGGGCAGTATTCCAACATGATAACGACCCCCAACACACCTCCAAGAAGACCACTGCCTTGCTAAAGAAGCTGAGGGTAAAGGTGATGGACTGGCCAAGCAGGTCTCCAGACCTAAACCCTATTGAGCATCTGTGGGGCATCCTCAAACGGAAGGTGGAGAAGCGCAAGGTCTCTAACAGCCACCAGCTCCGTGATGTCCTCCTGGAGGAGTGGAAGAGGACTCCAGTGGCAACCTGTGAAGCTCTGGTGAACTCCATGCCCAAGAGGGTTAAGGCAGTGCTGGAAAATAATGGTGGCCACACAAAATATTGACACTTTGGGTGCAATTTGGACATTTTCACTTAGGGGTGTACTCACTTTTGTTGCCAGCCGTTTAGACAATAATGGCTGTTTGTTGAGTTATTTTGAGGGGACAGCAAATTTACACTGTTATACAAGCTGCACACTCACTACTTTACATTGTAGCAAAGTGTCATTTCTTCAATGTTGTCACATGAAAAGATATAATAAAATATTTACAAACATGTGAGGGGTGTCCTCACTTTTGTGAGATACTGTATATAATGCCTAAGGGGACTGCCAGAGACTGCAGACCTAATAGAGGAAATGGAGGTGGAGAAGATGCTGTAGAAGACAAATTTGAAGCTGGGAACACGTTACATGAGGCTAGTAGAGATCAATACGATTACCCTAATCAATGTTCCCACTACAGACTGCTGAGGTCTGTACGTGGCTGGTTGGGTTGGGATATAGATGAAAAGGTCTTATAAATCAGAAATAAGGGCAGTAGATTTAGGGACACCTATCAGTAAGCAATGTACATACTCTGGTCCCCCAACCAGTGAAGTAAAGGACCCCAATTTATCAGCCAAAGCCAGCAGCACTTCATCTTCATCATAGATCGTATCTGCAAGACAAAGGAATGTCAGTCACCGCTCTGTGCTCTGCCTTTCAGGAGCTCACAGAAGTATGGCCAGAAGATCTTTGCCCGTCCCTCTCATTTAAACCCCTCCACAGTTCATCAATATGTTAGTAACAATTTTTAATATATAAAAGCACACCATTTGGGGTTAATTTACTAAAACTGCAAAATCTGGTGCAGCTGTGCATGGCAGCCAATAAGCTTCTAACTTCAGCTTGTTCAATTAAGTTTTAACAAAAAAACAAAACAAAAGGAAGCCGATTGGTTACTATGCAGAGTTGCACCAGATTTTTGCACTCGTCAAACCCCCATATTTAAAGCAACAGTCTCCAGTTTTAGCTGTACCATTTCTGAAGCTAATCTTTTCCACACGACTACCATATAATGCCTTTTACTGCACTGTATCTTTGTGCGGGGGCAGCCATCATTGTAGATATTAGGGTTTTGCTCCCATATGTCAGTGTTGCCCCCAATGACTGGTAGGGAATATTCAAAAGGAAGCAGGAAAACGTATATCCACAAAATGAATGAAGCAGGGAGATCCTCACACTGCAGGTTCTCATTTACAGCTTCCTCTCCAGCAAGGAGAACACTCCAAATCTCAACTAACAGGGAATATAAACACCCCAGCACCAATATTACTGCCTTGTCATGTGTAAATTGTCCTTTTTTTGAGGATCCTTATTTCTACAAGTTACCCTTCTCTGACCTTATACCTCTATGCTTACCAGCCTTCTTCTGTAACTTGAAGCCTCCTGGTAACTTAAAAAGGACTAAACTTTACAATTACTGAACACTTAAATGCTATAAAACCACTTGCCAACCGCCCTATAGCAGTTTTACTGCAACAGGGTGGCCATGCGACGCAGCATCACCTGTATCTATCTATCTACACATATATACACACACACGTGATCCTACACTTCTGTATTGGGCACAAATGCCCGCCGCCTGTGGCTTGCTCCCGCTGTGATTCTACACAGCAGGAGCTGATCAGCGGCTCCCGTAGACCCGGTGTCCGCTGGCACCCGCTGATCGTTCAGTACACAGGCAGAACGGCGATCTGCCTATGTAAACAAGACAGAATCGCTGTCCTTTCAGTAGGAAAGCATGGGTCCTGTGTTCCTGCAAGGCAGGAACATGGATCCATGGCTTCCCCTAGTAAAAGCACATCCCACACTGTTGGAAAACACAGGCTAGGCACACCGGGTTTTCATCGCCCTCAATGTTTAACCCCTTCCCACCCAGTGTCAGTACAGTGACAGTGCATATTTTTAGCACTGATCACTGTATTAGTGTCACTGGTCCCCAATAAGTGTCAAAAGTGTCAGTTAATGTCCTGACTGTCCACCGCAATATTGCAGTCCTGCAAGTCGCTGATCACCGCCATTACTAGTAAAAAAAAAAAAATCCCATAGTTTGTAGACGCTAGAACCTTTGCACAAACCAAGCAATATATGCTTATTGGGATTTTTTTTTATTGGCTATGTTTTATAGCAGAAAGTAAAAATATATACACATATTTTTTTAAATTGTGACTTTTTTTTTGTTTATAGCGCAAAACATTAAAACTGCAGAGGCGATCAAATACCACCAAAAGAAAGCTCTATTTGTGGAAAAAAAAAGGACATCAATTTTATTTGGGTACAGTGTCGCGCAATTGTCAGTTAAAGTAACGCAGTGCCGTATCGCAATAAATGGCTTGGTCATGAAGGGGGGTAAATCTTCCAGAGGGAAAGTTGTTAAAGAGACTGTCAACTTGACCATGCAGGGAAAAGGGACAAGGTTCTGGGAAAGGCCTCCCCTGACCCCCCCCCATACTCCCTTTTCCTGCACTCTGCTCCTTTACAGCCTTTCAAATTTTTGCAATTTGTCATGCGACTGAGTCGTAGCCAATGTTTTCCAATATTAACGATTCATATATGAGCAACTTCAAAAGAGGAGGTCCCCCCCCCCAAAAAAAAATTTACAGCTGCTGACTTTTAATATATGGACACTTACCTGTCCAGGAAGCCCTCGATGACGGCACCCTGGCCAATCTTCAGATCAGCTGTCGGGTGCAGCTGCCGCCATTCCTGTTAAGGGAACCCATCAGTGAAGCCTTTTTGGCTTCACAGCCGGTTCCCCACCGTGCAAAGCATGCTGCGCTTTCTAAATGGTCCAGCGGCGCAGGAAGGGGCCGAACTTCCGGGAGATGGGGCCATGGCCCCATCTCCTGGAAGTGGGGAACAGTACCTGTCAAAAAACACATACACGTTCCCCCCTCCCCACTGAAAGGTGCCAAATGTGATACTGGGGACGGGACACATAAGCGGAAGTTCCACTTTTGAGTGAAACTCAGCTTTAAAGTCACAGCGACTTCAAAGTAGTTCATCCACTACTTTGGTCCGACTTGCATGCATCATGAGGGCCATAGACTTCAAGGTTAACCCTCATAAGTTGCATGAAAGTCGTACCTGAATGTTCTACAAGCAACAATGGTGCAAACGTGGGTCTGCATCTGCAGAGGGACAACAAGTCACATCCAAGTTGCACCCCAAAGTCACGTGACTTTGGAGTTGTACAAGCGTGAACAAGCCTTAGAGAATAACTGGCACTTTTGGGTATGGAGAATCATATGACCCATTTTCCTGCATGGGCAAGAGACAGCATCTCTTTCAGAATTGGTGTAAACAGTAAATGCCATTTTCCATTATAAGCAAAAGAAAGTCGGTTCTCTTCTCCCATAAGACACACTTACCTGTCAGGAATGGCAGAAGCTCACTGCGGGTCCTTTCTACACACAAAACAATCGTGGAGAGCTTCTTAATACTGTTCAGACGGAGCTGCAGACAAATAAGAAATAACGTCAGAACCTCCAATGTGACTGCTGGGGACCAGGGCTGTTTTTCTCAGAGAATAGATGCAGGTACGCCCCTATTTCAAGTCACCACTTGTTTCCATCCCCTACCCACTTCCAAGGACCATTCCGTGGTTCCACCCCCTACCCACCTCCAAGGACCGTTCCATGGTTCCACCCCCTACCCACCGTTCCGTGGTCCCACCTCCAAGGACCGTTCCATGGTTCCACCCCCTACCCACTGTTCCGTGGTCCCACCTCCAAGGACCGTTCCATGGTTCCACCCCCTACCCACTGTTCCGTGGTCCCACCTCCAAGGACCGTTCCATGGCTCCACCCCCTACCCATCGTTCCATGGTCCCACCTCCAAGGACCGTTCCACCCCCTACCCATCGTTCCATGGTCCCACCTCCAAGGACCGTTCCACCCCCCTACCCACCTTTAAGGAGCGTTCCATGGTTCCACACCCTACCCACCTCCAAGGGCCGTTCCATGGTTCCAACCCCCACCCACCTCCAAGGGCCGTTCCATGGTTCCAACCCCCACCCACCTCCAAGGGCCGTTCCATGGTTCCAACCCCCACCCACCTCCAAGGGCCGTTCCATGGTTCCAACCCCCACCCACCTCCAAGGGCCGTTCCATGGTTCCAACCCCCACCCACCTCCAAGGGCCGTTCCATGGTTCCAACCCCCACCCACCTCCAAGGGCCGTTCCATGGTTCCAACCCCCACCCACCTCCAAGGGCCGTTCCATGGTTCCAACCCCCACCCACCTCCAAGGGCCGTTCCATGGTTCCAACCCCCACCCACCTCCAAGGGCCGTTCCATGGTTCCAACCCCCACCCACCTCCAAGGGCCGTTCCATGGTTCCAACCCCCACCCACCTCCAAGGGCCGTTCCATGGTTCCAACCCCCACCCACCTCCAAGGGCCGTTCCATGGTTCCAACCCCCACCCACCTCCAAGGGCCGTTCCATGGTTCCAACCCCCACCCACCTCCAAGGGCCGTTCCATGGTTCCAACCCCCACCCACCTCCAAGGGCCGTTCCATGGTTCCAACCCCCACCCACCTCCAAGGGCCGTTCCATGGTTCCAACCCCCACCCACCTCCAAGGGCCGTTCCATGGTTCCAACCCCCACCCACCTCCAAGGGCCGTTCCATGGTTCCAACCCCCACCCACCTCCAAGGGCCGTTCCATGGTTCCAACCCCCACCCACCTCCAAGGGCCGTTCCATGGTTCCAACCCCCACCCACCTCCAAGGGCCGTTCCATGGTTCCAACCCCCACCCACCTCCAAGGGCCGTTCCATGGTTCCAACCCCCACCCACCTCCAAGGGCCGTTCCATGGTTCCAACCCCCACCCACCTCCAAGGACCGTTCCATGGTTCCAACCCCCACCCACCTCCAAGGACAGTTCCATGGTTCCACCGCCTACCCACCTCCCAGTACCACCCCATTTAAAGAAAACAGAACCATTTATAATTTTGCTAGGTAGATCGTATGGAATTTTTTAAGGATAACATTAAAAGCAGTAAAATAGATCCCCTACAGTCAGCAACAATAGCCATTAAGCAACAACAGATACCCAGAAACAAAATACACCTTAAAACAACAGACCCCCAGCAGGCAGCATCAATGCACACCCCAACACCCCCTGCCATTAGATGCATTCAGTGTTGGGGGTTCTGGAACTGCATTCTCGCTGAAAAGAAGCCCTGCAAGGAACACTTTTCTTCCTCTAGATCTTTTTAGTGCAGCGCCAAAAATGGAGCCAATGGGCAGCATAGTAACTCAAGTCTTGAACCATTGATGTTTGGATCCAGGCCAGGACACCACCTGCATGGGGATCAGCCAGGTATTTTAGGGGATAGAAGAGGCCAAATTACACAGCAAGGCTCTGTACTGTTATTCATACATTAAGGGAACAGAATCCTCTTTTTTTGGGTTACAAACAATGTAAATCTCATAGAGGTAGAAGACACCTCTGTGTCATACATTGGAAGTTGCTCCCAGACTGGATCTACGGGGCTGAATGAAAAGAAAAAGTCCAGGAACACAACTCTAAGGCAAAACCTTTCGGTTTTGTATAGACTGGGGGAGGATTAGACCCTCTGTCAGGCTTTTATTGCTGTGGGAATTCATTGGGGAAACTCCCCCCTTTATTAGTCCCGGTAATCACTGAAAGACGAGGGGAGAAATCCAAAATGGTAGCGTTGTCACCACAGCAGGAAATCTTTCAATGGGGGACACCGGTTCTGGTGACAATTAATGGGAGGAGAGATTCCTCTCACTTCCTGTTGTGTCTCTGGGACAGGAAGTGACATTTTTAAAACATTACCCAAATCTTAAAAAGAAAAAAATGGCCCCCATCCTGCTTACTATCAGGGGCCCCTCGTTCTCAGGCTTAAAGGGCAACGTCCTCCCAGATAGCATGGGGGCTGTACACTTCAAGCCTGATGCAAAGGGGTCCCAGATAGTATTCATCTATCTAGGGGGGGTGTGCTCAGAGCATGCTTTCAGGGGCCCCTCCTCAGGCATACATGGTAAAGGCTCCCCTTACTGTGCACTATCAGGGGCCCTTACTGCTTAAACCTCCAGAACAAGGCCTAAGAACTGTGAGGGGCCCCTCCACCTCTTTTGTCCTACAGGTCCCCTCAAAATAACCACTGTGAGGGGCCCCTCCACCCCCAGACTGACACTGCCAGGGACCCCTGACTTTTTAATCCTACAAGGTAAGGGCCCCCCATACCAACACTGTGAGGGACCCCCCAACTCAGAACCCCTTTTATTGTCAAAGTCCCCTTCTTTTGTCTGACAGGGTAAGGGCCCCTCAAATTAACTTCTGTAGGGCCCCTCCACTTCATGTCTGCGGAGTGAGGGCCCCATTGATGGTCAGGGGCAAATACACTGTCATCATACAAGGTAAGGGCCCCTCCTCCTCCATACTGACACTATGAGGGGCCCCTCCACCTCAGGCCTGCATAGTACGGGCCCCCCACCAATGTTACACTATGAGGGGCCCCCCTCTTCAGGAATAGAAGGTGAAGGTCTCCCCCTCAGGGTAAGGGTCCCTATACAGACACTGAGGGGCCCCTCCTGAGGCCTGCACTGCCCCAGCCGGCGGTGGTAGTAGTATCATTGCTCCTCCTCATTGAGGACGACGATGGGATACAGAGAATCGCCCCCATCAGCCGCAGCCATGATCACTTCTTCCTACCAGGAGGAGAGTGTGTGTGGGGGGGGGGGGGGGGGGGGAGCCTGGAAAACAAAACACGCCCACCAATCTAATGTTTATAGAGCCACGTGCCCTGTAACCGCCAGGAGGGAGGAGACGAGGGAGGAGACAAGGGCGGAGACAGGGACGGAGACGGGCTACTAGAGGATTCCCAGAGAAAAGGTGGACACTTCTGAAGCCATTTATTATAAGGGATGAAGGGAAACCAAAGCGGGTGACAAATAAATATCACACCCAGATCATTGTATTACATTATACCAGGCGGTGATTATATTATACATTATGTTTAAATTTCCTACACACACACAGATGGATAGGATTAAGGGCGGGGCCAACTCCGGCGAGGGGCGGGGCCTTTAGATGGAATGTGGTAAAAGAGCGACGTCACAGAGGGGGGGGAGCCTCTAGCTGGAATGTGGTAAACAAGTGACGTCACAGAGGTGCAGAGCCGTTATAAGCGCGCTGAGCTCAGAGAGCAATCAGTATACAGAGAGCCACCCACAGGAGCGGTTCAGTGTGTCTGCGCTCCGTGTAATGTAATCGTGTAAGCCCAGATTAATGTAACCACTGGGAGGGAGGAGACAGGAGGAGCTGTGGAAGCAAAGCACGCCCACCAATCTAATGTTTATAGAGCCACGTGCCCTGTAACCTGGGGGGAGGAGACGGGCTACTAGAGGATTCCAAGAGAAAAGGCGGACCCTTCTGAAGCTATGTCGGCCATTTATTATAAGGGTTTAAGGGAAACCAAAGTGCGGGACAAATTAATATCACACCCAGATCATTGTGTTATACTATAAAGGGCGGTGATTATATTATACATACGGCGAGGGGCGGAGCCTCCAGGGGAGGGCTGACAGCCTTAGGCCTGGGGGGCAGGTCCTGTCAAGTGGCCCATTAAACCACCGAATCAGCTCACCATCGCCAGTGCCCATCAATGCAGTCTGTTCAGTGCATGGGGATTAGAGAGAAGAGTCAACGGGATTACACACAGCGGAGATCTCCCGCTTACCCGGCACAGCCACTGCCATATGGAGTCCTTCCTCCTGGACCGGCTCCTATGATAGACGTCACCAGTGTGCTGTCTATCATAGGAGCCAGCCCAGGAGGAGGGACTTCGTATGACAGCGGCCGCCAGGTAAGTGGGAGATCCTCGCTGTGTGATCTGGTGGTGCTAGGCCCAGCAGGACCTTTGGTAGGGTGGGCCCTGGGCACCCTCCCACTGTCCCAGCTTGCGGTGCACCCGTCCCGGATTGGTCTTGCAAATTGGGGACAAAACCGGGGGCAGACTTGGTCCAGGCACAGTGTCCTAAGTCCGGGGACTTTCCCAAGACCAGAGACGTCTGTTCACCCTAGGCTAGTGACCAGCAGGCCCAACAGGCCAGCAGGCCCCACAGGCCATGGTCAGCAGGACCCAAAGGCCAGCGGCCAACAGGACCCAAAGGCCAGCGGCCAACAGGACCCAAAGGCCAGCGGCCAACAGGACCCAAAGGTCAGTGGCCAACAGGCGCTGTGGGTCATGCTGGGAGCTGCCCACGGACCTGTGGGTCCTGCTGGTCTGTGGATCCTGCTGAGAGCTTACCATGGCCTGTTGATCCTGCTGGCCATGGCCAGCACCCAGCAGGACCCACAGTGTTAATGGCTATTTTGAAGTTACTGGGTGGGCACTGGCCTGGGGCAGGGTAAATGGGATGTATGTGTGTGGGGGGGGGGGGGGAATGGGATGTGGGGTTCAGCTGCGGGTGTCAGGGTCTCTCACCACAGTGATGGCAGCTGCCCACGCTAGTTCAGCAGGTCCTTGCATGGCCTTTTCCAGTCCTGGGGAGGTGATGCTCCTGTCCTGGGGTCAACTAAACATGCAGCCCGAGCCAGTCATGTGGGTGCTGACTCCCTGGCGTGCCCTGCTGCCTCCCTCCAAGATCTGGGAGTTGTAGTTTCCTGGCTGCATTTCCCTGCTCTCAGTTTTCCACCAACCGAGAGCGTGCGTGGACTACAACTCCCAAAATCAGGGCTGATGTAAGGATTTTTGACACCCTAGGCCAGGGGTCTCCAAACTACAGTAAAATTAAAAAAATGCAGCGCTAGAACAGTAGCATAAAATAAAAGAATATCAAGCAATGATAGAACTAATAAAAGTCCAATATCCCAAGTCCATATATTGAAGAATGGGTATAGTAGCCAACTAGCCAACATCCGTGCTCCGCGCAGATAAAAGGGCTATAGGGGAAGATAGGGTGATATTCCTCCTCTGGCAGCAGAAGAGTATCGAGTGATTGGTGAGAATTGAAGAGAGCCTATGTGGTTTCTGGGGAGACCCATTTCCCTACGCTTGGTGAGACCACTTTTATCTGTGGTCACGGAAAAACTGGTAAGCAGGCTTACTTACTCTCACTGTTTGTGGAAGGAGATTCTCTCTGGTGTGGAGGAATATCACCCCATCTTCACTTATAGCCCTTTTATCTGCACAGAGCACAGATGTTGGCTACTACAGTATATCCATTCTTCAATATATGGACTTGTGATATTGGACGTTTATTAGCTCTATCACTGCTTGATTATCTGTTATTAGTTTATGCTACTGTTCTAGCTCTGCATTTTTTATTTTACTATTATCTGTGGAGTCTGTATTGTGACTTTAGATGCTGGCAGCTGAACCTCCATCCCTCTTTGTTTTAGCGCAGCGTTAGTCTTGGCTTGTCTCCAAACTGCAGCCCGAGGGCCAGATGTGGCCCTTTGCTAGCCTTTATGTGGCCCTTGGGGCACAATTCCTTCCACTGACACCAACAATTGGGGCACTATATCCTCCACCGATACCAATGATGGAATACTATTCCTTCTACTAATAGGGGGGGAATACTCCTCCTA
Source organism: Lithobates clamitans (assembly GCA_037952925.1). NCBI lineage: Eukaryota > Metazoa > Chordata > Amphibia > Anura > Ranidae > Lithobates > Lithobates clamitans. Next base: position 62,884 of record JBBGZY010000722.1, on the reverse strand, counting down.
TGGTCCACCAACCCTGAGGCCATATTTATTCTCACTGATGCCGGGCCCATTATATTTTCTGCCCCTGCTGGCCACAATCCGGCCCTCCTAAAGTCTAAAGGACAATAAAGTCTTCCTTTGAAAAGTTTGAAGATCTCTGCCCAAGGCGAAACCTCATTTTGCTGCCCCTGACTCCACCCCCTTTGCCCTGCCCATGTATTCGGTGGAGGTGGCAGGAGAGGAGTTTTTTGCGGCACCTCTCCACCTATTTCTTCAGCCGTGGTCTCCACCTGTGTCTCTGGACCCATCCTGAAGAAAAATAGTGGCAATACAGCACCCCTTTACAATACAGTGCCATCTTTACATCACATACCTCTATCCATTCAAGTCCCCTAATTTACATCACAGACCTTCCCCCTTTACATCAGTGTCCTCAGCCCCCCTCCGTGCATCCCCCTTTCTTTGCACCTCAGTCCCCTGCACAGCCCCCCCCCCTTCCTTGTATCCCAGTCTCCTCCACACAGCCCCCCCCCTCCTTTTATACCAGTCTCCTCCACACAGCCCCCCTCCTTGTATACCAGTCTCCTCCACACAGCCCCCCCTCCTTGTATACCAGTCTCCTCCACACAGCCCCCCTCCTTGTATACCAGTCTCCTCCACACAGCCCCCCCTCCTTGTATACCAGTCTCCTCCACACAGCCCCCCCTCCTTGTATACCAGTCTCCTCCACACAGCCCCCCCTCCTTGTATACCAGTCTCCTCCACACAGCCCCCCTCCTTGTATACCAGTCTCCTCCACACAGCCCCCCTCCTTGTATACCAGTCTCCTCCACACAGCCCCCCTCCTTGTATACCAGTCTCCTCCACACAGCCCCCCCTCCTTGTATACCAGTCTCCTCCACACAGCCCCCCCTCCTTGTATACCAATCTCCTCCACACAGCCCCCCCTCCTTGTATACCAATCTCCTCCACACAGCCCCCCCTCCTTGTATACCAGTCTCCTCCACACAGCCCCCCCTCCTTGTATACCAATCTCCTCCACACAGCCCCCCCTCCTTGTATACCAGTCTCCTCCACACAGCCCCCCTCCTTGTATACCAGTCTCCTCCGCACAGCCCCCCCCTCCTTGTATACCAATCTCCTCCGCACAGCCCCCCCTCCTTGTATACCAGTCTCCTCCGCACAGCCCCCCCCTCCTTGTATACCAGTCTCCTCCGCACAGCCCCCCCCTCCTTGTATACCAATCTCCTCCGCACAGCCCCCCCCTCCTTGTATACCAATCTCCTCCGCACAGCCCCCCCCTCCTTGTATACCAATCTCCTCCACACAGCCCCCCCTCCTTGTATACCAATCTCCTCCACACAGCCCCCCCTCCTTGTATACCAGTCTCCTCCACACAGCCCCCCTCCTTGTATACCAATCTCCTCCGCACAGCCCCCCCTCCTTGTATACCAATCTCCTCCGCACAGCCCCCCCTCCTTGTATACCAGTCTCCTCCACACAGCCCCCCTCCTTGTATACCAATCTCCTCCGCACAGCCCCCCTCCTTGTATACCAATCTCCTCCGCACAGCCCCCCCTCCTTGTATACCAGTCTCCTCCACACAGCCCCCCCTCCTTGTATACCAGTCTCCTCCACACAGCCCCCCCCTCCTTGTATACCAGTCTCCTCCACACAGCCCCCCCTCCTTGTATACCAATCTCCTCCACACAGCCCCCCCTCCTTGTATACCAGTCTCCTCCACACAGCCCCCCCTCCTTGTATACCAGTCTCCTCCACACAGCCCCCCCTCCTTGTATACCAATCTCCTCCACACAGCCCCCCCTCCTTGTATACCAATCTCCTCCACACAGCCCCCCCTCCTTGTATACCAATCTCCTCCACACAGCCCCCCCTCCTTGTATACCAATCTCCTCCACACAGCCCCCCCTCCTTGTATACCAGTCTCCTCCACACAGCCCCCCTCCTTGTATACCAGTCTCCTCCACACAGCCCCCCCTCCTTGTATACCAGTCTCCTCCACACAGCCCCCCCTCCTTGTATACCAATCTCCTCCACACAGCCCCCCTCCTTGTATACCAGTCTCCTCCACACAGCCCCCCCTCCTTGTATACCAATCTCCTCCACACAGCCCCCCCTCCTTGTATACCAATCTCCTCCACACAGCCCCCCCTCCTTGTATACCAGTCTCCTCCACACAGCCCCCCTCCTTGTATACCAGTCTCCTCCACACAGCCCCCCTCCTTGTATAGCAGTCTCCTCCACACAGCCCCCCCTCCTTGTATACCAGTCTCCTCCACACAGCCCCCCCTCCTTGTATACCAATCTCCTCCACACAGCCCCCCCTCCTTGTATACCAGTCTCCTCCACACAGCCCCCCCTCCTTGTATACCAATCTCCTCCACACAGCCCCCCCTCCTTGTATACCAATCTCCTCCACACAGCCCCCCCTCCTTGTATACCAGTCTCCTCCACACAGCCCCCCTCCTTGTATACCAGTCTCCTCCACACAGCCCCCCTCCTTGTATACCAATCTCCTCCACACAGCTCCCCTCCTTGTATACCAGTCTCCTCCACACAGCCCCCCCTCCTTGTATACCAATCTCCTCCACACAGCCCCCCCTCCTTGTATACCAATCTCCTCCACACAGCCCCCCCTCCTTGTATACCAGTCTCCTCCACACAGCCCCCCTCCTTGTATACCAGTCTCCTCCACACAGCCCCCCTCCTTGTATAGCAGTCTCCTCCACACAGCCCCCCCCTCCTTGTATACCAATCTCCTCCACACAGCCACCTTCTTTCCTTGCAACACAGTAGAACATGTCACTGCCCCTCTCTTACCTGCAGGGAGAAGACAGAGGATGCGGCATGCTGGATCAGAGGACAGCAGTTTTCCAACTTTCAATTCAACAGACAGATAATTGGTTGCTAGGACCGCCCCCAGCAACCAATCACAGGCGATTTAACTTGAAAAGTTGGACAACTCTCTGCTTGGATGTTTTGTCTTCTACCTTCAGGATAAAGGCGGGGCGGGGGGAAGGAGGAGGAGTCACACGGGAGATGAGAACTAGGCGGGCTGTTTTCACCTGCACTCCCCCCGCCCACTCCCTCCCTCAGCGGTACTCTGCAGTGCAGACAGCACTGGGACTAGTGCAGGGAGTTCAGTCCGCACTCAATGCCACAGCGTACGGCCGTGCCCCTGACCCAACTTCCTCAGAGAAAAGAAAAATTAGCTGGCTGCATGTAAATAGTGGCAGCCTGGGGGGAAATTTCCACCCCGCCCCCCGGCCCAGCCTGCACCGCCCCTGGGAGCCCCTAACTGGAATGTGGTAAAACATCGACGTCACAGAGGGGCGGGGCCTTTAGATGGAATGTGGTAAAAGAGCGACGTCACAGAGGGGCGGAGCCTCTAGATTGAACGTGGTAAACAAGTGACGTCATAGAGTTGCAGAGCCGTTATGAGCGCGCTGAGCTCAGAGCGCGATCAGTTTACAGAGAGCCGCCCACAGGAGCGGTCCACTGTGTCTGCGCTCCGTGTAATGTAACAGAGTGAGCCCAGATTAATGTGTACAACTACATAATAGGTGGCTGGAGGGATTAGGAAGAGGGAGCGGCCATCTTTAATAAGGGATAGAAGGACACCCAACACCCCCATATCATCCTATTATTAGTACATCAGGTGATAATTACAATCTATTTGAATACAGCAAAAGGTAGGAGATAGGACTACAGGGGCGGGGCCGGTGCCATATAGAGTCCTCCTATCAAATAGTGTCCGCCTCGTACTGCGCAGGCGCAGCGCCTGCGCAGTACGGAGGAGCAGGAGATGCCGAAAATGCCCGAAGTTGATCAGCTGACCATTAGCTGTACACGGCGCTCGGGCACCTGTTAGCGATGGCAGTGTAAGAGGGCCCCTCGCGGGCTCGCTTCGCTCGCCACGCTTCGGGCACGGCCTCGCTGCGCTCGGCAAATATTTATTCTACCTCTATGTCCACTTGGATAGTGGGGAATGATCCTGGACATAGGGTAAGAATAAATGCGCAGGCGCCGTGTACAGCTGACGATCAGCTGTTGAACTTCGGAGACTTTCGGCGCCTCCTTGTCCTCCCTGTACTGCGCCTGCGCAGTACAGGGAGGACACTATATGATAGGGGACTGAATTCGACAAGACACCGGCTTCAGCTAGTGGCGTGCCTGCTCCGCCTACCCGATATATATTAAAACAAGATTGGTGTGTTTAGGAGAATGGGCGGGTCTGAGTGATCGCACCCTGCTAAACTAACAAACACATGGGAGTGAAGGGGTGGGGCTTCAGATGAAGAACGGTGAGCAGTGCACATACAATTAGGAGGCGGAGCCTACTCCGGCGAGGGGCGGAGCCTCTAGATGGAATGTGGTAAAAAGAAAAGCGACGTCACAGAGGGGCGGAGCCTCTAGATGGAATGTGGTAAACGAGTGACGTCACAGAGTTGCAGAGCCGTTATAAGCACGCTGAGCTCAGAGAGCGATCAGTATACAGAGAGCCGCCCACAGGAGCGGTTCAGTGTGTCTGCGCTCCGTGTAATGTAACAGTGTGAGCCCAGATTAATGTGTACAACTACATAATAAGTGGCTGGAGGGATTAGGAGGAGGGAGCGGCCATCTTTAATAAGGGATAGAAGGACACCCAACACCCCCATATCATCCTATTATCAGTACATCAGGTGATAATTACATGGGATCGTAGACAGTATTTAAATAAACCATATAATAACCTTCAATAATATACTTATGAAAAACACGAGACATACTTTTAATGGATTGATATTGGCCGCGGTCCTTTATTATTGGCAATAAATGATTTGATCTTTAAACCAATATCATAACATACATTACATTCATGTCATTTTCACCAAACCAAAATGTATTATATAATGTATACACATCTTAAAAACCACATATGATAACTCAGCCATTACAGCTCGAGTTATAACCATTTGAACCAAAAACAACTGTCCCCTCTCATGTAGCAGAAAGGGACGGATGTCACATAACAAGGACCGCGACAAGGGAGGGAGGGGGAGGAGCTTCTTCTTCTCCTACTGAGCGCAGACTGAAACTGATGGGCAGATTATTTTAAATGTAAATGACTACTATTAGTTTGTGCCCTGGCAGTTGTAACCATGTGACCTCATGTACCAATTATATTGCAACAATTTCAAAACTGCTTGTTGCTATGGACTTTTAAAATATATTTTCTGTCACGCTCCCATCGGTGTGCGAGGCAAATTAATTGCTCACACACTTCTTAATCTATTTGAATACAGCAAAAGGTAGGAGATAGGACTACAGGGGCGGGGCCGGCTTCAGTTAAAGGCGTGCCTGCTCCGCCTACCCGATATATGTAAAACAAGATTGGTGTGTTTAGGAGAATGGGCGGGTCTGAGTGATCGCACCCTGCTAAACTAACAAACACATGGCAGTGAAGGGGTGGGGCTTCAGATGAAGAGCGGTGAGCAGCGCACATACAATTAGGAGGCGGAGCCTACTCCGGCGAGGGGCGGAGCCTCTAGATGGAATGTGGTAAAAAGAAAAGCGACGTCACAGAGGGGCGGAGCCTCTAGCTGGAATGTGGTAAATTGACGTCACAGAGTTGCAGAGCCGTTATAAGCGCGCTGAGCTCAGAGAGCGATCAGTATACAGAGAGCCGCCCACAGGAGCGGTTCAGTGTGTCTGCGCTCCGTGTAATGTAACAGTGTGAGCCCAGATTAATGTGTACAACTACACTATAGGTGGCTGGAGGGATTAGGAAGAGGGAGCGGCCATCTTTGATAAGGGATAGAAGGACACCCGCATATCATCCTATTATCAGTACATCAGGTGATAATTACAATCTATTTGAATACAGCAAAAGGTAGCAGATAGGACTACAGGGGCGGGGCCGGCTTCAGCTAGAGGCGTGCCTGCTCCGCCTACCCGATATATATTAAAACAAGATTGGTGTGTTTAGGATAATGGGCGTGTCTGAGTGATCGCACCCTGCTAAACTAACAAACACATGGCAGTGAAGGGGTGGGGCTTCAGATGAAGAGCGGTGAGCAGCGCACATACAATTAGGAGGCGGAGCCTACTCCGGTGAGGGGCGGAGCCTCTAGATGGAATGTGGTAAAAAAAAGCGACGTCACAGAGGGGCGGAGCCTCTAGATGGAATGTGGTAAACGAGTGACGTCACAGAGTTGCAGAGCCGTTATAAGCACGCTGAGCTCAGAGAGCGATCAGTATACAGAGAGCCGCCCACAGGAGCGGTTCAGTGTGTCTGCGCTCCGTGTAATATAACAGTGTGAGCCCAGATTAATGTGTACAACTACATAATAAGTGGCTGGAGGGATTAGGAGGAGGGAGCGGCCATCTTTAATAAGGGATAGGACACCCAACACCCCCATATCATCCTATTATCAGTACATCAGGTGATAATTACAATCTGTTTGAATACAGCAAAAGGTAGCAGATAGGACTACAGGGGCGGGGCCGGCTTAAGCTAGAGGCGTGCCTGCTCCGCCTACCCGATATATATTAAAACAAGATTGGTGTGTTTAGGACAATGGGCGGGTCTGAGCGATCGCACCCTGCTAAACTAACAAACACATGGCAGTGAAGGGGTGGGGCTTCAGATGAAGAGCGGTGAGCAGCGCACATGCAATTAGGCCTTCATTTGTTCTGCGGTCAGCCAATCAGGTGCGAGCCCAACGGTCGCCGGAGTAGGCTCCGCCTCTTAATGAAGTTTCCTCAGGACAACACTCTTCATTCTTTCTTCGGTCAGCCAATCAGGTGCGAGCCCAACGGTCGCCGGTTGGCTGACCGCAGAACGAATGAAAAGTGTTGTGCTGAGGAGACTTCAGTCTGCAGATGGGCCGTGGGAGGAGCGCCACGGAGGATTGCAGCGCCCCTAGTGGAGAGAAACCATAGCACACTGAAGGGGATCGGCAAAGTGCTCGTCCTCCCAGCAGCCCTTATTTTCCACTCGCAAATATTTGAGTGGAATATTCTGAGGGCGGAATTAGAGGATTGTGAATGTATTATTGTATGTAGATGTATATTCACTACTGGAAGAATTGGGTTCTTGTAATTGACATATATTTGTAAATGATCAGTGAATTGTATTCTACTTTTATCTGTATATATATATAATCCTCACTATCTGTATATATATATATAATCCTCACTATCTGTATATATATATAATCCTCACTATCTGTATATATATATAATCCTCACTATCTGTATATATATATATAATCCTCACTATCTGTATATATATATAATCCTCACTATCTGTATATATATATAATCCTCACTATCTGTATATATATATATAATCCTCACTATCTGTATATATATATAATCCTCACTATCTGTATATATATATAATCCTCACTATCTGTATATATATATAAAGCTTCTCTTTCTATCAGACCCTCATATATCCAGACACAACCTGATTCAGGACCAGAGCAATGACCCTGCATCGGCAGTGTGTCATTGGATGGAGAAAATGACCCTGCATCGGCAGTGTGTCATTGGATGGAGAAAATGACCCTGCATCGGCAGTGTGTCATTGGATGGAAACAGTGACCCTGCATCGGCAGTGTGTCATTGGATGGAAACAATGACCCTGCATCGGCAGTGTGTCATTGGATGGAAACAGTGACCCTGCATCGGCAGTGTGTCATTGGATGGAGAAAATGACCCTGCATCGGCAGTGTGTCATTGGATGGAGAAAATGACCCTGCATCGGCAGTGTGTCATTGGATGGAGAAAATGACCCTGCATCGGCAGTGTGTCATTGGATGGAGAAAATGACCCTGCATCGGCAGTGTGTCATTGGATGGAAACAATGGCCCTGCATCGGCAGTATCATTGTATGGAAACAGTGACCCTGCATCGGCAGTGTGTCATTGGATGGAAACAGTGACCCTGCATCGGCAGTGTGTCATTGGATGGAGAAAATGACCCTGCATCGGCAGTGTGTCATTGGATGGAGAAAATGACCCTGCATCGGCAGTGTGTCATTGGATGGAGAAAATGACCCTGCATCGGCAGTGTGTCATTGGATGGAGAAAATGACCCTGCATCGGCAGTGTGTCATTGGATGGAAACAATGGCCCTGCATCGGCAGTATCATTGTATGGAAACAGTGACCCTGCATCGGCAGTGTGTCATTGGATGGAAACAGTGACCCTGCATCGGCAGTGTGTCATTGGATGGAAACAGTGACCCTGCATCGGCAGTGTGTCATTGGATGGAGAAAATGACCCTGCATCGGCAGTGTGTCATTGGATAGAAACAATGACCCTGCATCGGCAGTGTGTCATTGGATGGAGAAAATGACCCTGCATCGGCAGTGTGTCATTGGATGGAAACAATGACCCTGCATCGGCAGTGTGTCATTGGATGGAAACAATGACCCTGCATCGGCAGTGTGTCATTGGATGGAAACAATGACCCTGCATCGGCAGTGTGTCATTGGATGGAAACAATGACCCTGCATCGGCAGTGTGTCATTGGATGGAAACAATGACCCTGCATCGGCAGTGTGTCATTGGATGGAAACAGTGACCCTGCATCGGCAGTATCATTGTATGGAAACAATGACCCTGCATCGGCAGTGTGTCATTGGATGGAAACAATGACCCTGCATCGGCAGTGTGTCATTGGATGGAAACAATGACCCTGCATCGGCAGTGTGTCATTGGATGGAAACAATGACCCTGCATCGGCAGTGTGTCATTGGATGGAAACAATGACCCTGCATCGGTAGTGTGTCATTGGATGGAGAAAATGACCCTGCATCGGCAGTGTGTCATTGGATGGAAACAATGACCCTGCATCGGTAGTGTGTCATTGGATGGAGAAAATGACCCTGCATCGGCAGTGTGTCATTGGATGGAAACAATGACCCTGCATCGGCAGTGTGTCATTGGATGGAAACAATGACCCTGCATCGGCAGTGTGTCATTGGATGGAAACAATGACCCTGCATCGGCAGTGTGTCATTGGATGGAAACAATGACCCTGCATCGGCAGTGTCATTGGATGGAAACAATGACCCTGCATCGGCAGTGTGTCATTGGATGGAAACAATGACCCTGCATTGGCAGTTTGTCATTGGATGGAGAAAATGACCCTGCATCGGCAGTGTGTCATTGGATGGAAACAATGACCCTGCATCGGCAGTGTGTCATTGGATGGAAACAATGACCCTGCATCGGCAGTGTGTCATTGGATGGAAACAATGACCCTGCATCGGCAGTGTGTCATTGGATGTTTCATTGTACTATCCCTGTAGAATGCGGAGAATGGAAAGAAGCACATCATTAGAAACACCCCCATTCTGCGGAGAATGGAAAGAAGCACATCATTAGAAACACCCCCATTCTGCGGAGAATTCAAAGAAGCACATCATTAGAGACACCCCCATTCTGCAGAGAATGGAAAGCAGCACATCATTAGAAACACCCCCATTCTGCGGAGAATGGAAAGCAGCACATCATTAGAAACACCCCCATTCTGCGGAGAATGGAAAGCAGCACATCATTAGAGACACCCCCATTCTGCGGAGAATGGAAAGCAGCACATCATTAGAAACACCCCCATTCTGCGGAGAATGGAAAGAAGCACATCATTAGAGACACCCCCATTCTGCAGAGAATGGAAAGCAGCACATCATTAGAAACACCCCCATTCTGCGGAGAATGGAAAGCAGCACATCATTAGAAACACCCCCATTCTGCGGAGAATGGAAAGCAGCACATCATTAGAGACACCCCCATTCTGCGGAGAATGGAAAGCAGCACATCATTAGAAACACCCCCATTCTGCGGAGAATGGAAAGAAGCACATCATTAGAGACACCCCCATTCTGCAGAGAATGGAAAGCAGCACATCATTAGAAACACCCCCATTCTGCGGAGAATGGAAAGCAGCACATCATTAGAGACACCCCCATTCTGCGGAGAATGGAAAGCAGCACATCATTAGAAACACCCCCATTCTGCGGAGAATGGAAAGAAGCACATCATTAGAGACACCCCCATTCTGCGGAGAATGGAAAGAAGCACATCATTAGAAACACCCCCATTCTGCGGAGAATGAAAGCAGCACATCATTAGAGACACCCCCATTCTGCGGAGAATGGAAAGCAGCACATCATTAGAAACACCCCCATTCTGCGGAGAATGGAAAGAAGCACATCATTAGAGACACCCCCATTCTGCAGAGAATGGAAAGCAGCACATCATTAGAAACACCCCCATTCTGCGGAGAATGGAAAGCAGCACATCATTAGAGACACCCCCATTCTGCGGAGAATGGAAAGAAGCACATCATTAGAGACACCCCCATTCTGCGTAGAATGGAAAGAAGCACATCATTAGAGACACCCCCATTCTGCGGAGAATGGAAAGAAGCACATCATTAGAGACACCCCCATTCTGCGTAGAATGGAAAGAAGCACATCATTAGAGACACCCCCATTCTGCGGAGAATGGAAAGCAGCACATCATTAGAAACACCCCCATTCTGCGGAGAATGGTAAGAAGCACATCATTAGAGACACCCCCATTCTGCGGAGAATGGAAAGCAGCACATCATTAGAGACACCCCCATTCTGCGGAGAATGGAAAGAAGCACATCATTAGAGACACCCCCATTCTGCGGAGAATGGAAAGAAGCACATCATTAGAGACACCCCCATTCTGCGGAGAATGGAAAGAAGCACATCATTAGAGTCACCCCCATTCTGCAGAGAATGGAAAGAAGCACATCATTAGAGACACCCCCATTCTACGGAGAATGGAAAGAAGCACATCATTAGAAACACCCCCATTCTGCGGAGAATGGAAAGCAGCACATCATTAGAGACACCCCCATTCTGCGGAGAATGGAAAGAAGCACATCATTAGAGACACCCCCATTCTGCGTAGAATGGAAAGAAGCACATCATTAGAGACACCCCCATTCTGCGGAGAATGGAAAGAAGCACATCATTAGAGACACCCCCATTCTGCGTAGAATGGAAAGAAGCACATCATTAGAGACACCCCCATTCTGCGGAGAATGGAAAGCAGCACATCATTAGAAACACCCCCATTCTGCGGAGAATGGTAAGAAGCACATCATTAGAGACACCCCCATTCTGCGGAGAATGGAAAGCAGCACATCATTAGAGACACCCCCATTCTGCGGAGAATGGAAAGAAGCACATCATTAGAGACACCCCCATTCTGCGGAAAATGGAAAGAAGCACATCATTAGAAACACCCCCATTCTGCGGAGAATGGAAAGAAGCACATCATTAGAAACACCCCCATTCTGCGGAGAATGGAAAGCAGCACATCATTAGAGACACCCCCATTCTGCGTAGAATGGAAAGAAGCACATCATTAGAGACACCCCCATTCTGCGGAGAATGGAAAGCAGCACATCATTAGAGACACCCCCATTCTGCAGAGAATGGAAAGAAGCACATCATTAGAGACACCCCCATTCTGCGGAGAATGAAAGCAGCACATCATTAGAGACACCCCCATTCTGCGGAGAATGGAAAGAAGCACATCATTAGAGACACCCCCATTCTGCGGAGAATGGAATGAAGCACATCATTAGAAACACCCCCATTCTGCGGAGAATGGAAAGAAGCACATCATTAGAGACACCCCCATTCTGCGGAGAATGGAAAGAAGCACATCATTAGAGACACCCCCATTCTGCGGAGAATGGAAAGCAGCACATCATTAGAAACACCCCCCATTCTGCGGAGAATGGAAAAAAGCACATCATTAGAGACACCCCCATTCTGCGGAGAATGGAAAGAAGCACATCATTAGAGACACCCCCATTCTGCGGAGAATGGAATGAAGCACATCATTAGAAACACCCCCATTCTGCGGAGAATGGAATGAAGCACATCATTAGAAACACCCCCATTCTGCGGAGAATGGAAAGAAGCACATCATTAGAGACACCCCCATTCTGCGGAGAATGGAAAGAAGCACATCATTAGAGACACCCCCATTCTGCGGAGAATGGAAAGAAGCACATCATTAGAGACACCCCCATTCTGCGGAGAATGGAAAGAAGCACATCATTAGAGACACCCCCATTCTGCGGAGAATGGAAAGAAGCACATCATTAGAGACACCCCCATTCTGCGGAGAATGGAAAGAAGCACATCATTAGAGACACCCCCATTCTGCAGAGAATGGAAAGTAGCACATCATTAGAGACACCCCCATTCTGCGGAGAATGGAAAGAAGCACATCATTAGAGACACCCCCATTCTGCAGAGAATGGAAAGCAGCACATCATTAGAAACACCCCCATTCTGCGGAGAATGGAAAGCAGCACATCATTAGAAACACCCCCATTCTGCGGAGAATGGAAAGCAGCACATCATTAGAGACAGACCCCATTCTGCAGAGAATGGAAAGCAGCACATCATTAGAAACACCCCCATTCTGCGGAGAATGGAAAGAAGCACATCATTAGAGACACCCCCATTCTGCGGAGAATGGAAAGAAGCACATCATTAGAAACACCCCCATTCTGCGGAGAATGAAAGCAGCACATCATTAGAGACACCCCCATTCTGCGGAGAATGGAAAGCAGCACATCATTAGAAACACCCCCATTCTGCGGAGAATGGAAAGAAGCACATCATTAGAGACACCCCCATTCTGCAGAGAATGGAAAGCAGCACATCATTAGAAACACCCCCATTCTGCGGAGAATGGAAAGCAGCACATCATTAGAGACACCCCCATTCTGCGGAGAATGGAAAGAAGCACATCATTAGAGACACCCCCATTCTGCGTAGAATGGAAAGAAGCACATCATTAGAGACACCCCCATTCTGCGGAGAATGGAAAGAAGCACATCATTAGAGACACCCCCATTCTGCGTAGAATGGAAAGAAGCACATCATTAGAGACACCCCCATTCTGCGGAGAATGGAAAGCAGCACATCATTAGAAACACCCCCATTCTGCGGAGAATGGTAAGAAGCACATCATTAGAGACACCCCCATTCTGCGGAGAATGGAAAGCAGCACATCATTAGAGACACCCCCATTCTGCGGAGAATGGAAAGAAGCACATCATTAGAGACACCCCCATTCTGCGGAGAATGGAAAGAAGCACATCATTAGAGACACCCCCATTCTGCGGAGAATGGAAAGAAGCACATCATTAGAGTCACCCCCATTCTGCAGAGAATGGAAAGAAGCACATCATTAGAGACACCCCCATTCTACGGAGAATGGAAAGAAGCACATCATTAGAAACACCCCCATTCTGCGGAGAATGGAAAGCAGCACATCATTAGAGACACCCCCATTCTGCGGAGAATGGAAAGAAGCACATCATTAGAGACACCCCCATTCTGCGTAGAATGGAAAGAAGCACATCATTAGAGACACCCCCATTCTGCGGAGAATGGAAAGAAGCACATCATTAGAGACACCCCCATTCTGCGTAGAATGGAAAGAAGCACATCATTAGAGACACCCCCATTCTGCGGAGAATGGAAAGAAGCACATCATTAGAGACACCCCCATTCTGCGTAGAATGGAAAGAAGCACATCATTAGAGACACCCCCATTCTGCGGAGAATGGAAAGCAGCACATCATTAGAAACACCCCCATTCTGCGGAGAATGGAAAGAAGCACATCATTAGAAACACCCCCATTCTGCGGAGAATGGAAAGCAGCACATCATTAGAGACACCCCCATTCTGCGTAGAATGGAAAGAAGCACATCATTAGAGACACCCCCATTCTGCGGAGAATGGAAAGCAGCACATCATTAGAGACACCCCCATTCTGCAGAGAATGGAAAGAAGCACATCATTAGAGACACCCCCATTCTGCGGAGAATGAAAGCAGCACATCATTAGAGACACCCCCATTCTGCGGAGAATGGAAAGAAGCACATCATTAGAAACACCCCCATTCTGCGGAGAATGGAAAGCAGCACATCATTAGAAACACCCCCATTCTGCGGAGAATGGAAAGAAGCACATCATTAGAGACACCCCCATTCTGCAGAGAATGGAAAGCAGCACATCATTAGAAACACCCCCATTCTGCGGAGAATGGAAAGCAGCACATCATTAGAAACACCCCCATTCTGCGGAGAATGGAAAGCAGCACATCATTAGAGACACCCCCATTCTGCGGAGAATGGAAAGCAGCACATCATTAGAAACACCCCCATTCTGCGGAGAATGGAAAGAAGCACATCATTAGAGACACCCCCATTCTGCAGAGAATGGAAAGCAGCACATCATTAGAAACACCCCCATTCTGCGGAGAATGGAAAGCAGCACATCATTAGAGACACCCCCATTCTGCGGAGAATGGAAAGCAGCACATCATTAGAAACACCCCCATTCTGCGGAGAATGGAAAGAAGCACATCATTAGAGACACCCCCATTCTGCGGAGAATGGAAAGAAGCACATCATTAGAAACACCCCCATTCTGCGGAGAATGAAAGCAGCACATCATTAGAGACACCCCCATTCTGCGGAGAATGGAAAGCAGCACATCATTAGAAACACCCCCATTCTGCGGAGAATGGAAAGAAGCACATCATTAGAGACACCCCCATTCTGCAGAGAATGGAAAGCAGCACATCATTAGAAACACCCCCATTCTGCGGAGAATGGAAAGCAGCACATCATTAGAGACACCCCCATTCTGCGGAGAATGGAAAGAAGCACATCATTAGAGACACCCCCATTCTGCGTAGAATGGAAAGAAGCACATCATTAGAGACACCCCCATTCTGCGGAGAATGGAAAGAAGCACATCATTAGAGACACCCCCATTCTGCGTAGAATGGAAAGAAGCACATCATTAGAGACACCCCCATTCTGCGGAGAATGGAAAGCAGCACATCATTAGAAACACCCCCATTCTGCGGAGAATGGTAAGAAGCACATCATTAGAGACACCCCCATTCTGCGGAGAATGGAAAGCAGCACATCATTAGAGACACCCCCATTCTGCGGAGAATGGAAAGAAGCACATCATTAGAGACACCCCCATTCTGCGGAGAATGGAAAGAAGCACATCATTAGAGACACCCCCATTCTGCGGAGAATGGAAAGAAGCACATCATTAGAGTCACCCCCATTCTGCAGAGAATGGAAAGAAGCACATCATTAGAGACACCCCCATTCTACGGAGAATGGAAAGAAGCACATCATTAGAAACACCCCCATTCTGCGGAGAATGGAAAGCAGCACATCATTAGAGACACCCCCATTCTGCGGAGAATGGAAAGAAGCACATCATTAGAGACACCCCCATTCTGCGTAGAATGGAAAGAAGCACATCATTAGAGACACCCCCATTCTGCGGAGAATGGAAAGAAGCACATCATTAGAGACACCCCCATTCTGCGTAGAATGGAAAGAAGCACATCATTAGAGACACCCCCATTCTGCGGAGAATGGAAAGCAGCACATCATTAGAAACACCCCCATTCTGCGGAGAATGGTAAGAAGCACATCATTAGAGACACCCCCATTCTGCGGAGAATGGAAAGCAGCACATCATTAGAGACACCCCCATTCTGCGGAGAATGGAAAGAAGCACATCATTAGAGACACCCCCATTCTGCGGAAAATGGAAAGAAGCACATCATTAGAAACACCCCCATTCTGCGGAGAATGGAAAGAAGCACATCATTAGAAACACCCCCATTCTGCGGAGAATGGAAAGCAGCACATCATTAGAGACACCCCCATTCTGCGTAGAATGGAAAGAAGCACATCATTAGAGACACCCCCATTCTGCGGAGAATGGAAAGCAGCACATCATTAGAGACACCCCCATTCTGCAGAGAATGGAAAGAAGCACATCATTAGAGACACCCCCATTCTGCGGAGAATGAAAGCAGCACATCATTAGAGACACCCCCATTCTGCGGAGAATGGAAAGAAGCACATCATTAGAGACACCCCCATTCTGCGGAGAATGGAATGAAGCACATCATTAGAAACACCCCCATTCTGCGGAGAATGGAAAGAAGCACATCATTAGAGACACCCCCATTCTGCGGAGAATGGAAAGAAGCACATCATTAGAGACACCCCCATTCTGCGGAGAATGGAAAGCAGCACATCATTAGAAACACCCCCCATTCTGCGGAGAATGGAAAAAAGCACATCATTAGAGACACCCCCATTCTGCGGAGAATGGAAAGAAGCACATCATTAGAGACACCCCCATTCTGCGGAGAATGGAATGAAGCACATCATTAGAAACACCCCCATTCTGCGGAGAATGGAATGAAGCACATCATTAGAAACACCCCCATTCTGCGGAGAATGGAAAGAAGCACATCATTAGAGACACCCCCATTCTGCGGAGAATGGAAAGAAGCACATCATTAGAGACACCCCCATTCTGCGGAGAATGGAAAGAAGCACATCATTAGAGACACCCCCATTCTGCGGAGAATGGAAAGAAGCACATCATTAGAGACACCCCCATTCTGCGGAGAATGGAAAGAAGCACATCATTAGAGACACCCCCATTCTGCGGAGAATGGAAAGAAGCACATCATTAGAGACACCCCCATTCTGCAGAGAATGGAAAGTAGCACATCATTAGAGACACCCCCATTCTGCGGAGAATGGAAAGAAGCACATCATTAGAGACACCCCCATTCTGCAGAGAATGGAAAGCAGCACATCATTAGAAACACCCCCATTCTGCGGAGAATGGAAAGCAGCACATCATTAGAAACACCCCCATTCTGCGGAGAATGGAAAGCAGCACATCATTAGAGACAGACCCCATTCTGCAGAGAATGGAAAGCAGCACATCATTAGAAACACCCCCATTCTGCGGAGAATGGAAAGAAGCACATCATTAGAGACACCCCCATTCTGCGGAGAATGGAAAGAAGCACATCATTAGAAACACCCCCATTCTGCGGAGAATGAAAGCAGCACATCATTAGAGACACCCCCATTCTGCGGAGAATGGAAAGCAGCACATCATTAGAAACACCCCCATTCTGCGGAGAATGGAAAGAAGCACATCATTAGAGACACCCCCATTCTGCAGAGAATGGAAAGCAGCACATCATTAGAAACACCCCCATTCTGCGGAGAATGGAAAGCAGCACATCATTAGAGACACCCCCATTCTGCGGAGAATGGAAAGAAGCACATCATTAGAGACACCCCCATTCTGCGTAGAATGGAAAGAAGCACATCATTAGAGACACCCCCATTCTGCGGAGAATGGAAAGAAGCACATCATTAGAGACACCCCCATTCTGCGTAGAATGGAAAGAAGCACATCATTAGAGACACCCCCATTCTGCGGAGAATGGAAAGCAGCACATCATTAGAAACACCCCCATTCTGCGGAGAATGGTAAGAAGCACATCATTAGAGACACCCCCATTCTGCGGAGAATGGAAAGCAGCACATCATTAGAGACACCCCCATTCTGCGGAGAATGGAAAGAAGCACATCATTAGAGACACCCCCATTCTGCGGAGAATGGAAAGAAGCACATCATTAGAGACACCCCCATTCTGCGGAGAATGGAAAGAAGCACATCATTAGAGTCACCCCCATTCTGCAGAGAATGGAAAGAAGCACATCATTAGAGACACCCCCATTCTACGGAGAATGGAAAGAAGCACATCATTAGAAACACCCCCATTCTGCGGAGAATGGAAAGCAGCACATCATTAGAGACACCCCCATTCTGCGGAGAATGGAAAGAAGCACATCATTAGAGACACCCCCATTCTGCGTAGAATGGAAAGAAGCACATCATTAGAGACACCCCCATTCTGCGGAGAATGGAAAGAAGCACATCATTAGAGACACCCCCATTCTGCGTAGAATGGAAAGAAGCACATCATTAGAGACACCCCCATTCTGCGGAGAATGGAAAGAAGCACATCATTAGAGACACCCCCATTCTGCGTAGAATGGAAAGAAGCACATCATTAGAGACACCCCCATTCTGCGGAGAATGGAAAGCAGCACATCATTAGAAACACCCCCATTCTGCGGAGAATGGAAAGAAGCACATCATTAGAAACACCCCCATTCTGCGGAGAATGGAAAGCAGCACATCATTAGAGACACCCCCATTCTGCGTAGAATGGAAAGAAGCACATCATTAGAGACACCCCCATTCTGCGGAGAATGGAAAGCAGCACATCATTAGAGACACCCCCATTCTGCAGAGAATGGAAAGAAGCACATCATTAGAGACACCCCCATTCTGCGGAGAATGAAAGCAGCACATCATTAGAGACACCCCCATTCTGCGGAGAATGGAAAGAAGCACATCATTAGAGACACCCCCATTCTGCGGAGAATGGAATGAAGCACATCATTAGAAACACCCCCATTCTGCGGAGAATGGAAAGAAGCACATCATTAGAGACACCCCCATTCTGCGGAGAATGGAAAGAAGCACATCATTAGAGACACCCCCATTCTGCGGAGAATGGAAAGCAGCACATCATTAGAAACACCCCCCATTCTGCGGAGAATGGAAAAAAGCACATCATTAGAGACACCCCCATTCTGCGGAGAATGGAAAGAAGCACATCATTAGAGACACCCCCATTCTGCGGAGAATGGAATGAAGCACATCATTAGAAACACCCCCATTCTGCGGAGAATGGAATGAAGCACATCATTAGAAACACCCCCATTCTGCGGAGAATGGAAAGAAGCACATCATTAGAGACACCCCCATTCTGCGGAGAATGGAAAGAAGCACATCATTAGAGACACCCCCATTCTGCGGAGAATGGAAAGAAGCACATCATTAGAGACACCCCCATTCTGCGGAGAATGGAAAGAAGCACATCATTAGAGACACCCCCATTCTGCGGAGAATGGAAAGAAGCACATCATTAGAGACACCCCCATTCTGCGGAGAATGGAAAGAAGCACATCATTAGAGACACCCCCATTCTGCAGAGAATGGAAAGTAGCACATCATTAGAGACACCCCCATTCTGCGGAGAATGGAAAGAAGCACATCATTAGAGACACCCCCATTCTGCAGAGAATGGAAAGCAGCACATCATTAGAAACACCCCCATTCTGCGGAGAATGGAAAGCAGCACATCATTAGAAACACCCCCATTCTGCGGAGAATGGAAAGCAGCACATCATTAGAGACAGACCCCATTCTGCAGAGAATGGAAAGCAGCACATCATTAGAAACACCCCCATTCTGCGGAGAATGGAAAGAAGCACATCATTAGAGACACCCCCATTCTGCGGAGAATGGAAAGAAGCACATCATTAGAAACACCCCCATTCTGCGGAGAATGAAAGCAGCACATCATTAGAGACACCCCCATTCTGCGGAGAATGGAAAGCAGCACATCATTAGAAACACCCCCATTCTGCGGAGAATGGAAAGAAGCACATCATTAGAGACACCCCCATTCTGCAGAGAATGGAAAGCAGCACATCATTAGAAACACCCCCATTCTGCGGAGAATGGAAAGCAGCACATCATTAGAGACACCCCCATTCTGCGGAGAATGGAAAGAAGCACATCATTAGAGACACCCCCATTCTGCGTAGAATGGAAAGAAGCACATCATTAGAGACACCCCCATTCTGCGGAGAATGGAAAGAAGCACATCATTAGAGACACCCCCATTCTGCGTAGAATGGAAAGAAGCACATCATTAGAGACACCCCCATTCTGCGGAGAATGGAAAGCAGCACATCATTAGAAACACCCCCATTCTGCGGAGAATGGTAAGAAGCACATCATTAGAGACACCCCCATTCTGCGGAGAATGGAAAGCAGCACATCATTAGAGACACCCCCATTCTGCGGAGAATGGAAAGAAGCACATCATTAGAGACACCCCCATTCTGCGGAGAATGGAAAGAAGCACATCATTAGAGACACCCCCATTCTGCGGAGAATGGAAAGAAGCACATCATTAGAGTCACCCCCATTCTGCAGAGAATGGAAAGAAGCACATCATTAGAGACACCCCCATTCTACGGAGAATGGAAAGAAGCACATCATTAGAAACACCCCCATTCTGCGGAGAATGGAAAGCAGCACATCATTAGAGACACCCCCATTCTGCGGAGAATGGAAAGAAGCACATCATTAGAGACACCCCCATTCTGCGTAGAATGGAAAGAAGCACATCATTAGAGACACCCCCATTCTGCGGAGAATGGAAAGAAGCACATCATTAGAGACACCCCCATTCTGCGTAGAATGGAAAGAAGCACATCATTAGAGACACCCCCATTCTGCGGAGAATGGAAAGCAGCACATCATTAGAAACACCCCCATTCTGCGGAGAATGGTAAGAAGCACATCATTAGAGACACCCCCATTCTGCGGAGAATGGAAAGCAGCACATCATTAGAGACACCCCCATTCTGCGGAGAATGGAAAGAAGCACATCATTAGAGACACCCCCATTCTGCGGAAAATGGAAAGAAGCACATCATTAGAAACACCCCCATTCTGCGGAGAATGGAAAGAAGCACATCATTAGAAACACCCCCATTCTGCGGAGAATGGAAAGCAGCACATCATTAGAGACACCCCCATTCTGCGTAGAATGGAAAGAAGCACATCATTAGAGACACCCCCATTCTGCGGAGAATGGAAAGCAGCACATCATTAGAGACACCCCCATTCTGCAGAGAATGGAAAGAAGCACATCATTAGAGACACCCCCATTCTGCGGAGAATGAAAGCAGCACATCATTAGAGACACCCCCATTCTGCGGAGAATGGAAAGAAGCACATCATTAGAGACACCCCCATTCTGCGGAGAATGGAATGAAGCACATCATTAGAAACACCCCCATTCTGCGGAGAATGGAAAGAAGCACATCATTAGAGACACCCCCATTCTGCGGAGAATGGAAAGAAGCACATCATTAGAGACACCCCCATTCTGCGGAGAATGGAAAGCAGCACATCATTAGAAACACCCCCCATTCTGCGGAGAATGGAAAAAAGCACATCATTAGAGACACCCCCATTCTGCGGAGAATGGAAAGAAGCACATCATTAGAGACACCCCCATTCTGCGGAGAATGGAATGAAGCACATCATTAGAAACACCCCCATTCTGCGGAGAATGGAATGAAGCACATCATTAGAAACACCCCCATTCTGCGGAGAATGGAAAGAAGCACATCATTAGAGACACCCCCATTCTGCGGAGAATGGAAAGAAGCACATCATTAGAGACACCCCCATTCTGCGGAGAATGGAAAGAAGCACATCATTAGAGACACCCCCATTCTGCGGAGAATGGAAAGAAGCACATCATTAGAGACACCCCCATTCTGCGGAGAATGGAAAGAAGCACATCATTAGAGACACCCCCATTCTGCGGAGAATGGAAAGAAGCACATCATTAGAGACACCCCCATTCTGCAGAGAATGGAAAGTAGCACATCATTAGAGACACCCCCATTCTGCGGAGAATGGAAAGAAGCACATCATTAGAGACACCCCCATTCTGCGGAGAATGGAAAGAAGCACATCATTAGAGACACCCCCATTCTGCGGAGAATGGAATGAAGCACATCATTAGAAACACCCCCATTCTGCGGAGAATGGAAAGAAGCACATCATTAGAGACACCCCCATTCTGCGGAGAATGGAAAGAAGCACATCATTAGAGACACCCCCATTCTGCGGAGAATGGAAAGAAGCACATCATTAGAGACACCCCCATTCTGCGGAGAATGGAAAGAAGCACATCATTAGAGACACCCCCATTCTGCGGAGAATGGAAAGAAGCACATCATTAGAGACACCCCCATTCTGCGGAGAATGGAAAGAAGCACATCATTAGAGACACCCCCATTCTGCGGAGAATGGAAAGAAGCACATCATTAGAGACACCCCCATTCTGCAGAGAATGGAAAGTAGCACATCATTAGAGACACCCCCATTCTGCGGAGAATGGAAAGAAGCACATCATTAGAAACACCCCCATTCTGCGGAGAATGGAAAGAAGCACATCATTAGAGACACCCCCATTCTGCGGAGAATGGAAAGAAGCACATCATTAGAGACACCCCCATTCTGCGGAGAATGGAAAGAAGCACATCATTAGAGACACCCCCATTCTGCGGAGAATGGAAAGAAGCACATCATTAGAGACACCCCCATTCTGCGGAGAATGGAAAGAAGCACATCATTAGAGACACCCCCATTCTGCAGAGAATGGAAAGCAGCACATCATTAGAAACACCCCCATTCTGCGGAGAATGGAAAGAAGCACATCATTAGAAACACCTCCATTCTGCGGAGAATGGAAAGAAGCACATCATTAGAAACACCCCCATTCTGCGGAGAATGGAAAGCAGCACATCATTAGAGACACCCCCATTCTGCGGAGAATGGAAAGAAGCACATCATTAGAGACACCCCCATTCTGCGGAGAATGGAATGAAGCACATCATTAGAAACACCCCCATTCTGCGGAGAATGGAAAGAAGCACATCATTAGAGACACCCCCATTCTGCGGAGAATGGAAAGAAGCACATCATTAGAGACACCCCCATTCTGCGGAGAATGGAAAGAAGCACATCATTAGAGACACCCCCATTCTGCGGAGAATGGAAAGAAGCACATCATTAGAAACACCCCCATTCTGCGGAGAATGGAATGAAGCACATCATTAGAGACACCCCCATTCTGCGGAGAATGGAATGAAGCACATCATTAGAGACACCCCCATTCTGCGGAAAATGGAAAGAAGCACATCATTAGAAACACCCCCATTCTGCGGAGAATGAAAGCAGCACATCATTAGAGACACCCCCATTCTGCGGAGAATGGAATGAAGCACATCATTAGAAACACCCCCATTCTGCGGAGAATGGAAAGAAGCACATCATTAGAGACACCCCCATTCTGCGGAGAATGGAAAGAAGCACATCATTAGAGACACCCCCATTCTGCGGAGAATGGAATGAAGCACATCATTAGAAACACCCCCATTCTGCGGAGAATGGAAAGAAGCACATCATTAGAGACACCCCCATTCTGCGGAGAATGGAAAGAAGCACATCATTAGAGACACCCCCATTCTGCAGAGAATGGAAAGAAGCACATCATTAGAGACACCCCCATTCTGCGGAGAATGGAAAGAAGCACATCATTAGAAACACCCCCATTCTGCGGAGAATGGAAAGAAGCACATCATTAGAGACACCCCCATTCTGCGGAGAATGGAAAGAAGCACATCATTAGAGACACCCCCATTCTGCGGAGAATGGAAAGAAGCACATCATTAGAGACACCCCCATTCTGCGGAGAATGGAAAGAAGCACATCATTAGAGACACCCCCATTCTGCGGAGAATGGAAAGAAGCACATCATTAGAGACACCCCCATTCTGCAGAGAATGGAAAGCAGCACATCATTAGAAACACCCCCATTCTGCGGAGAATGGAAAGAAGCACATCATTAGAGACACCCCCATTCTGCGGAGAATGGAAAGAAGCACATCATTAGAGACACCCCCATTCTGCGGAGAATGGAAAGAAGCACATCATTAGAGACACCCCCATTCTGCGGAGAATGGAAAGAAGCACATCATTAGAGACACCCCCATTCTGCGGAGAATGGAAAGAAGCACATCATTAGAGACACCCCCATTCTGCGGAGAATGGAAAGAAGCACATCATTAGAGACACCCCCATTCTGCAGAGAATGGAAAGCAGCACATCATTAGAAACACCCCCATTCTGCGGAGAATGGAAAGAAGCACATCATTAGAAACACCTCCATTCTGCGGAGAATGGAAAGAAGCACATCATTAGAAACACCCCCATTCTGCGGAGAATGGAAAGCAGCACATCATTAGAAACACCCCCATTCTGCGGAGAATGGAAAGAAGCACATCATTAGAAACACCCCCATTCTGCGGAGAATGGAAAGAAGCACATCATTAGAAACACCCCCATTCTGCGGAGAATGGAAAGCAGCACATCATTAGAGACACCCCCATTCTGCGGAGAATGGAAAGAAGCACATCATTAGAAACACCCCCATTCTGCAGAGAATGGAAAGAAGCACATCATTAGAGACACCCCCATTCTGCGGAGAATGGAAAGAAGCACATCATTAGAGACACCCCCATTCTGCAGAGAATGGAAAGAAGCACATCATTAGAGACACCCCCATTCTGCGGAGAATGGAATGAAGCACATCATTAGAGACACCCCCATTCTGCGGAGAATGGAAAGAAGCACATCATTAGAAACACCCCCATTCTGCAGAGAATGGAAAGAAGCACATCATTAGAGACACCCCCATTCTGCGGAGAATGAAAGCAGCACATCATTAGAGACACCCCCATTCTGCGGAGAATGGAAAGAAGCACATCATTAGAAACACCCCCATTCTGCAGAGAATGGAAAGAAGCACATCATTAGAGACACCCCCATTCTGCGGAGAATGGAAAGAAGCACATCATTAGAGACACCCCCATTCTGCAGAGAATGGAAAGAAGCACATCATTAGAGACACCCCCATTCTGCGGAGAATGGAATGAAGCACATCATTAGAAACACCCCCATTCTGCAGAGAATGGAAAGCAGCACATCATTAGAAACACCCCCATTCTGCGGAGAATGGAAAGAAGCACATCATTAGAGACACCCCCATTCTGCAGAGAATGGAAAGCAGCACATCATTAGAAACACCCCCATTCTGCGGAGAATGGATATAAGCACATCATTAGAAACACCCCCATTCTACGGAGAATGGATAGAAGCACATCATTAGAAACACCCCCATTCTGCGGAGAATGGAAAGCAGCACATCATTAGAGACACCCCCATTCTGCGGAGAATGGAAAGAAGCACATCATTAGAGACACCCCCATTCTGCGGAGAATGGAAAGAAGCACATCATTAGAGACACCCCCATTCTGCGGAGAATGGAAAGAAGCACATCATTAGAGACACCCCCATTCTGCGGAGAATGGAATGAAGCACATCATTAGAAACACTCCCATTCTGCGGAGAATGGAAAGAAGCACATCATTAGAGACACCCCCATTCTGCGGAGAATGGAAAGAAGCACATCATTAGAGACACCCCCATTCTGCGGAGAATGGAAAGAAGCACATCATTAGAGACACCCCCATTCTGCAGAGAATGGAAAGCAGCACATCATTAGAAACACCCCCATTCTGCGGAGAATGGAAAGAAGCACATCATTAGAAACACCCCCATTCTGCGGAGAATGAAAGCAGCACATCATTAGAAACACCCCCATTCTGCGGAGAATGGAAAGAAGCACATCATTAGAAACACCCCCATTCTGCGGAGAATGAAAGCAGCACATCATTAGAGACACCCCCATTCTGCGGAGAATGGAAAGAAGCACATCATTAGAGACACCCCCATTCTGCGGAGAATGGAAAGAAGCACATCATTAGAAACACCCCCATTCTGCGGAGAATGAAAGCAGCACATCATTAGAGACACCCCCATTCTGCGGAGAATGGAAAGCAGCACATCATTAGAGACACCCCCATTCTGCAGAGAATGGAAAGAAGCACATCATTAGAGACACCCCCATTCTGCGGAGAATGGAAAGAAGCACATCATTAGAGACACCCCCATTCTGCGGAGAATGGAAAGAAGCACATCATTAGAGACACCCCCATTCTGCAGAGAATGGAAAGAAGCACATCATTAGAGACACCCCCATTCTGCGGAGAATGGAAAGAAGCACATCATTAGAGACACCCCCATTCTGCGGAGAATGGAAAGAAGCACATCATTAGAGACACCCCCATTCTGCAGAGAATGGAAAGCAGCACATCATTAGAAACACCCCCATTCTGCGGAGAATGGAAAGAAGCACATCATTAGAAACACCCCCATTCTGCAGAGAATGGAAAGAAGCACATCATTAGAAACACCCCCATTCTGCGGAGAATGGAAAGCAGCACATCATTAGAGACACCCCCATTCTGCAGAGAATGGAAAGAAGCACATCATTAGAGACACCCCCATTCTGCGGAGAATGGAAAGAAGCACATCATTAGAGACACCCCCATTCTGCGGAGAATGGAAAGAAGCACATCATTAGAGACACCCCCATTCTGCGGAGAATGGAAAGAAGCACATCATTAGAGACACCCCCATTCTGCGGAGAATGGAAAGAAGCACATCATTAGAGACACCCCCATTCTGCGGAGAATGGAAAGAAGCACATCATTAGAGACACCCCCATTCTGCGGAGAATGGAAAGAAGCACATCATTAGAGACACCCCCATTCTGCAGAGAATGGAAAGAAGCACATCATTAGAGACACCCCCATTCTGCGGAGAATGGAAAGAAGCACATCATTAGAAACACCCCCATTCTGCGGAGAATGGAAAGAAGCACATCATTAGAGACACCCCCATTCTGCGGAGAATGGAAAGAAGCACATCATTAGAGACACCCCCATTCTGCGGAGAATGGAAAGAAGCACATCATTAGAGACACCCCCATTCTGCGGAGAATGGAAAGAAGCACATCATTAGAGACACCCCCATTCTGCGGAGAATGGAAAGAAGCACATCATTAGAGACACCCCCATTCTGCAGAGAATGGAAAGCAGCACATCATTAGAAACACCCCCATTCTGCGGAGAATGGAAAGAAGCACATCATTAGAGACACCCCCATTCTGCGGAGAATGGAAAGAAGCACATCATTAGAAACACCCCCATTCTGCGGAGAATGGAAAGCAGCACATCATTAGAGACACCCCCATTCTGCGGAGAATGGAAAGAAGCACATCATTAGAGACACCCCCATTCTGCGGAGAATGGAAAGAAGCACATCATTAGAGACACCCCCATTCTGCAGAGAATGGAAAGAAGCACATCATTAGAGACACCCCCATTCTGCGGAGAATGGAAAGAAGCACATCATTAGAGACACCCCCATTCTGCAGAGAATGGAAAGAAGCACATCATTAGAGACACCCCCATTCTGCGGAGAATGGAAAGAAGCACATCATTAGAGACACCCCCATTCTGCTGAGAATGGAAAGAAGCACATCATTAGAGACACCCCCATTCTGCAGAGAATGGAAAGCAGCACATCATTAGAAACACCCCCATTCTGCGGAGAATGGAAAGAAGCACATCATTAGAGACACCCCCATTCTGCGGAGAATGGAAAGAAGCACATCATTAGAAACACCCCCATTCTGCGGAGAATGGAAAGCAGCACATCATTAGAGACACCCCCATTCTGCGGAGAATGGAAAGAAGCACATCATTAGAGACACCCCCATTCTGCAGAGAATGGAAAGCAGCACATCATTATAAACACCCCCATTCTGCGGAGAATGGAAAGCAGCACATCATTAGAGACACCCCCATTCTGCGGAGAATGGAAAGTAGCTCATCATTAGAGACACCCCCATTCTGCGGAGAATGGAAAGAAGCACATCATTAGAGACACCCCCATTCTGCGGAGAATGGAATGAAGCACATCATTAGAAACACCCCCATTCTGCGGAGAATGGAAAGAAGCACATCATTAGAGACACCCCCATTCTGCGGAGAATGGAAAGAAGCACATCATTAGAGACACCCCCATTCTGCGGAGAATGGAAAGAAGCACATCATTAGAGACACCCCCATTCTGCGGAGAATGGAAAGAAGCACATCATTAGAGACACCTCCCATTCTGCGGAGAATGGAAAGCAGCACATCATTAGAAACACCCCCATTCTGCGGAGAATGGAAAGAAGCACATCATTAGAGACACCCCCATTCTGCGGAGAATGGAAAGCAGCACATCATTAGAAACACCCCCATTCTGCGGAGAATGGAAAGAAGCACATCATTAGAGACACCCCCATTCTGCGGAGAATGGAATGAAGCACATCATTAGAAACACCCCCATTCTGCGGAGAATGGAAAGAAGCACATCATTAGAGACACCCCCATTCTGCGGAGAATGGAAAGAAGCACATCATTAGAGACACCCCCATTCTGCGGAGAATGGAAAGCAGCACATCATTAGAGACACCCCCATTCTGCGGAGAATGGAAAGTAGCTCATCATTAGAGACACCCCCATTCTGCGGAGAATGGAAAGAAGCACATCATTAGAGACACCCCCATTCTGCGGAGAATGGAATGAAGCACATCATTAGAAACACCCCCATTCTGCGGAGAATGGAAAGAAGCACATCATTAGAGACACCCCCATTCTGCGGAGAATGGAAAGAAGCACATCATTAGAGACACCCCCATTCTGCGGAGAATGGAAAGAAGCACATCATTAGAGACACCCCCATTCTGCGGAGAATGGAAAGCAGCACATCATTAGAAACACCCCCATTCTGCGGAGAATGGAAAGAAGCACATCATTAGAGACACCCCCATTCTGCAGAGAATGGAAAGCAGCACATCATTAGAAACACCCCCATTCTGCGGAGAATGGAAAGAAGCACATCATTAGAGACACCCCCATTCTGCGGAGAATGGAATGAAGCACATCATTAGAAACACCCCCATTCTGCGGAGAATGGAAAGAAGCACATCATTAGAGACACCCCCATTCTGCGGAGAATGGAAAGAAGCACATCATTAGAGACACCCCCATTCTGCAGAGAATGGAAAGAAGCACATCATTAGAGACACCCCATTCTGCGGAGAATGGAAAGAAGCACATCATTAGAGACACCCCCATTCTGCAGAGAATGGAAAGAAGCACATCATTAGAGACACCCCCATTCTGCGGAGAATGGAAAGAAGCACATCATTAGAAACACCCCCATTCTGCGGAGAATGGAAAGAAGCACATCATTAGAGACACCCCCATTCTGCGGAGAATGGAAAGAAGCACATCATTAGAGACACCCCCATTCTGCGGAGAATGGAAAGAATCACATCATTAGAAACACCCCCATTCTGCGGAGAATGAAAGCAGCACATCATTAGAGACACCCCCATTCTGCGGAGAATGGAAAGAAGCACATCATTAGAGACACCCCCATTCTGCAGAGAATGGAAAGAAGCACATCATTAGAGACACCCCCATTCTGCGGAGAATGGAAAGAAGCACATCATTAGAGACACCCCCATTCTGCAGAGAATGGAAAGAAGCACATCATTAGAGACACCCCCATTCTGCGGAGAATGGAAAGAAGCACATCATTAGAAACACCCCCATTCTGCGGAGAATGGAAAGAAGCACATCATTAGAGACACCCCCATTCTGCGGAGAATGGAAAGAAGCACATCATTAGAGACACCCCCATTCTGCGGAGAATGGAAAGAATCACATCATTAGAAACACCCCCATTCTGCGGAGAATGGAAAGCAGCACATCATTAGAGACACCCCCATTCTGCGGAGAATGGAAAGAAGCACATCATTAGAGACACCCCCATTCTGCAGAGAATGGAAAGAAGCACATCATTAGAGACACCCCCATTCTGCGGAGAATGGAAAGAAGCACATCATTAGAGACACCCCCATTCTGCAGAGAATGGAAAGCAGCACATCATTAGAAACACCCCCATTCTGCGGAGAATGGAAAGCAGCACATCATTAGAAACACCCCCATTCTGCGGAGAATGGAAAGAAGCACATCATTAGAGACACCCCCATTCTGCGGAGAATGGAAAGAAGCACATCATTAGAGACACCCCCATTCTGCAGAGAATGGAAAGCAGCACATCATTAGAAACACCCCCATTCTGCGGAGAATGGAAAGAAGCACATCATTAGAGACACCCCCATTCTGCGGAGAATGGAAAGAAGCACATCATTAGAGACACCCCCATTCTGCGGAGAATGGAAAGAAGCACATCATTAGAGACACCCCCATTCTGCGGAGAATGGAAAGAAGCACATCATTAGAGACACCCCCATTCTGCGGAGAATGGAAAGAAGCACATCATTAGAGACACCCCCATTCTACGGAGAATGGAAAGAAGCACATCATTAGAGACACCCCCATTCTGCGGAGAATGGAAAGAAGCACATCATTAGAAAC
Source organism: Lithobates clamitans (assembly GCA_037952925.1). Lineage (NCBI taxonomy): Eukaryota > Metazoa > Chordata > Amphibia > Anura > Ranidae > Lithobates > Lithobates clamitans. Next base: position 32,829 of record JBBGZY010000722.1, on the reverse strand, counting down.
ACCCCCATTCTGCGGAGAATGGAAAGAAGCACATCATTAGAGACACCCCCATTCTGCGGAGAATGGAAAGAAGCACATCATTAGAGACACCCCCATTCTGCGGAGAATGGAAAGAAGCACATCATTAGAGACACCCCCATTCTGCAGAGAATGGAAAGCAGCACATCATTAGAAACACCCCCATTCTGCGGAGAATGGAAAGAAGCACATCATTAGAGACACCCCCATTCTGCGGAGAATGGAATGAAGCACATCATTAGAAACACCCCCATTCTGCGGAGAATGGAAAGAAGCACATCATTAGAGACACCCCCATTCTGCGGAGAATGGAAAGAAGCACATCATTAGAGACACCCCCATTCTGCGGAGAATGGAATGAAGCACATCATTAGAAACACCCCCATTCTGCGGAGAATGGAAAGAAGCACATCATTAGAGACACCCCCATTCTGCGGAGAATGGAAAGAAGCACATCATTAGAAACACCCCCATTCTGCGGAGAATGGAAAGAAGCACATCATTAGAGACACCCCCATTCTGCGGAGAATGGAAAGAAGCACATCATTAGAGACACCCCCATTCTGCGGAGAATGGAAAGAAGCACATCATTAGAGACACCCCCATTCTGCGGAGAATGGAAAGAAGCACATCATTAGAGACACCCCCATTCTACGGAGAATGGAAAGAAGCACATCATTAGAGACACCCCCATTCTGCGGAGAATGGAAAGAAGCACATCATTAGAAACACCCCCATTCTGCGGAGAATGGAAAGAAGCACATCATTAGAGACACCCCCATTCTGCGGAGAATGGAAAGAAGCACATCATTAGAGACACCCCCATTCTGCGGAGAATGGAAAGAAGCACATCATTAGAGACACCCCCATTCTGCAGAGAATGGAAAGCAGCACATCATTAGAAACACCCCCATTCTGCGGAGAATGGAAAGAAGCACATCATTAGAGACACCCCCATTCTGCGGAGAATGGAAAGAAGCACATCATTAGAGACACCCCCATTCTGCGGAGAATGGAAAGCAGCACATCATTAGAAACACCCCCATTCTGCGGAGAATGGAAAGAAGCACATCATTAGAGACACCCCCATTCTGCGGAGAATGGAAAGAAGCACATCATTAGAGACACCCCCATTCTGCAGAGAATGGAAAGCAGCACATCATTAGAAACACCCCCATTCTGCGGAGAATGGAAAGAAGCACATCATTAGAGACACCCCCATTCTGCGGAGAATGGAAAGAAGCACATCATTAGAGACACCCCCATTCTGCGGAGAATGGAAAGAAGCACATCATTAGAGACACCCCCATTCTGCGGAGAATGGAAAGAAGCACATCATTAGAGACACCCCCATTCTGCGGAGAATGGAAAGAAGCACATCATTAGAGACACCCCCATTCTACGGAGAATGGAAAGAAGCACATCATTAGAGACACCCCCATTCTGCGGAGAATGGAAAGAAGCACATCATTAGAAACACCCCCATTCTGCGGAGAATGGAAAGAAGCACATCATTAGAGACACCCCCATTCTGCGGAGAATGGAAAGAAGCACATCATTAGAGACACCCCCATTCTGCGGAGAATGGAAAGAAGCACATCATTAGAGACACCCCCATTCTGCGGAGAATGGAAAGAAGCACATCATTAGAGACACCCCCATTCTGCGGAGAATGGAAAGCAGCACATCATTAGAAACACCCCCATTCTGCGGAGAATGGAAAGAAGCACATCATTAGAGACACCCCCATTCTGCGGAGAATGGAAAGAAGCACATCATTAGAGACACCCCCATTCTGCGGAGAATGGAAAGCAGCACATCATTAGAAACACCCCCATTCTGCGGAGAATGGAAAGAAGCACATCATTAGAGACACCCCCATTCTGCGGAGAATGGAAAGAAGCACATCATTAGAAACACCCCCATTCTGCGGAGAATGGAAAGAAGCACATCATTAGAGACACCCCCATTCTGCGGAGAATGGAAAGCAGCACATCATTAGAGACACCCCCATTCTGCGGAGAATGGAAAGAAGCACATCATTAGAGACACCCCCATTCTGCGGAGAATGGAAAGAAGCACATCATTAGAGACACCCCCATTCTGCGGAAAATGGAAAGAAGCACATCATTAGAAACACCCCCATTCTGCGGAGAATGAAAGCAGCACATCATTAGAGACACCCCCATTCTGCGGAGAATGGAAAGAAGCACATCATTAGAAACACCCCCATTCTGCGGAGAATGGAAAGAAGCACATCATTAGAGACACCCCCATTCTGCGGAGAATGGAAAGAAGCACATCATTAGAGACACCCCCATTCTGCGGAGAATGGAAAGAAGCACATCATTAGAGACACCCCCATTCTGCGGAGAATGGAAAGAAGCACATCATTAGAGACACCCCCATTCTGCGGAGAATGGAAAGCAGCACATCATTAGAGACACCCCCATTCTGCGGAGAATGGAAAGAAGCACATCATTAGAGACACCCCCATTCTGCAGAGAATGGAAAGCAGCACATCATTAGAAACACCCCCATTCTGCGGAGAATGGAAAGAAGCACATCATTAGAGACACCCCCATTCTGCGGAGAATGGAATGAAGCACATCATTAGAAACACCCCCATTCTGCGGAGAATGGAAAGAAGCACATCATTAGAGACACCCCCATTCTGCGGAGAATGGAAAGCAGCACATCATTAGAGACACCCCCATTCTGCGGAGAATGGAAAGAAGCACATCATTAGAGACACCCCCATTCTGCGGAGAATGGAAAGAAGCACATCATTAGAGACACCCCCATTCTGCGGAGAATGGAATGAAGCACATCATTAGAAACACCCCCATTCTGCGGAGAATGGAAAGAAGCACATCATTAGAGACACCCCCATTCTGCAGAGAATGGAAAGCAGCACATCATTAGAAACACCCCCATTCTGCGGAGAATGGAAAGAAGCACATCATTAGAAACACCTCCATTCTGCGGAGAATGGAAAGAAGCACATCATTAGAAACACCCCCATTCTGCGGAGAATGGAAAGAAGCACATCATTAGAGACACCCCCATTCTGCGGAGAATGGAAAGCAGCACATCATTAGAGACACCCCCATTCTGCGGAGAATGGAAAGAAGCACATCATTAGAGACACCCCCATTCTGCGGAGAATGGAAAGAAGCACATCATTAGAGACACCCCCATTCTGCGGAAAATGAAAGCAGCACATCATTAGAGACACCCCCATTCTGCGGAGAATGGAAAGAAGCACATCATTAGAAACACCCCCATTCTGCGGAGAATGGAAAGAAGCACATCATTAGAGACACCCCCATTCTGCGGAGAATGGAAAGCAGCACATCATTAGAGACACCCCCATTCTGCGGAGAATGGAAAGAAGCACATCATTAGAGACACCCCCATTCTGCGGAGAATGGAAAGCAGCACATCATTAGAGACACCCCCATTCTGCGGAGAATGGAATGAAGCACATCATTAGAAACACCCCCATTCTGCGGAGAATGGAAAGAAGCACATCATTAGAGACACCCCCATTCTGCAGAGAATGGAAAGCAGCACATCATTAGAAACACCCCCATTCTGCGGAGAATGGAAAGAAGCACATCATTAGAAACACCTCCATTCTGCGGAGAATGGAAAGAAGCACATCATTAGAAACACCCCCATTCTGCGGAGAATGGAAAGAAGCACATCATTAGAGACACCCCCATTCTGCGGAGAATGGAAAGCAGCACATCATTAGAGACACCCCCATTCTGCGGAGAATGGAAAGAAGCACATCATTAGAGACACCCCCATTCTGCGGAGAATGGAAAGAAGCACATCATTAGAGACACCCCCATTCTGCGGAAAATGAAAGCAGCACATCATTAGAGACACCCCCATTCTGCGGAGAATGGAAAGAAGCACATCATTAGAGACACCCCCATTCTGCGGAGAATGGAAAGAAGCACATCATTAGAGACACCCCCATTCTACGGAGAATGGAAAGAAGCACATCATTAGAGACACCCCCATTCTGCGGAGAATGGAAAGCAGCACATCATTAGAGACACCCCCATTCTGCGGAGAATGGAAAGAAGCACATCATTAGAGACACCCCCATTCTGCGGAGAATGGAAAGAAGCACATCATTAGAGACACCCCCATTCTGCGGAGAATGGAAAGCAGCACATCATTAGAGACACCCCCATTCTGCGGAGAATGGAAAGAAGCACATCATTAGAGACACCCCCATTCTGCGGAGAATGGAAAGAAGCACATCATTAGAGACACCCCCATTCTGCGGAGAATGGAATGAAGCACATCATTAGAAACACCCCCATTCTGCGGAGAATGGAAAGAAGCACATCATTAGAGACACCCCCATTCTGCGGAGAATGGAAAGAAGCACATCATTAGAGACACCCCCATTCTGCGGAGAATGGAATGAAGCACATCATTAGAAACACCCCCATTCTGCGGAGAATGGAAAGAAGCACATCATTAGAGACACCCCCATTCTGCGGAGAATGGAAAGAAGCACATCATTAGAAACACCCCCATTCTGCGGAGAATGGAAAGAAGCACATCATTAGAGACACCCCCATTCTGCGGAGAATGGAAAGAAGCACATCATTAGAGACACCCCCATTCTGCGGAGAATGGAAAGAAGCACATCATTAGAGACACCCCCATTCTGCGGAGAATGGAAAGAAGCACATCATTAGAGACACCCCCATTCTGCGGAGAATGGAAAGAAGCACATCATTAGAGACACCCCCATTCTACGGAGAATGGAAAGAAGCACATCATTAGAGACACCCCCATTCTGCGGAGAATGGAAAGAAGCACATCATTAGAAACACCCCCATTCTGCGGAGAATGGAAAGAAGCACATCATTAGAGACACCCCCATTCTGCGGAGAATGGAAAGAAGCACATCATTAGAGACACCCCCATTCTGCGGAGAATGGAAAGAAGCACATCATTAGAGACACCCCCATTCTGCGGAGAATGGAAAGAAGCACATCATTAGAGACACCCCCATTCTGCGGAGAATGGAAAGAAGCACATCATTAGAGACACCCCCATTCTGCGGAGAATGGAAAGAAGCACATCATTAGAGACACCCCCATTCTGCAGAGAATGGAAAGCAGCACATCATTAGAAACACCCCCATTCTGCGGGGAATGGAAAGAAGCACATCATTAGAGACACCCCCATTCTGCGGAGAATGGAAAGAAGCACATCATTAGAGACACCCCCATTCTGCGGAGAATGGAAAGAAGCACATCATTAGAGACACCCCCATTCTGCGGAGAATGGAAAGCAGCACATCATTAGAAACACCCCCATTCTGCGGAGAATGGAAAGAAGCACATCATTAGAGACACCCCCATTCTGCGGAGAATGGAAAGAAGCACATCATTAGAGACACCCCCATTCTGCGGAGAATGGAAAGAAGCACATCATTAGAGACACCCCCATTCTGCGGAGAATGGAAAGAAGCACATCATTAGAGACACCCCCATTCTGCGGAGAATGGAAAGCAGCACATCATTAGAAACACCCCCATTCTGCGGAGAATGGAAAGAAGCACATCATTAGAGACACCCCCATTCTGCGGAGAATGGAAAGAAGCACATCATTAGAGACACCCCCATTCTGCGGAGAATGGAAAGCAGCACATCATTAGAAACACCCCCATTCTGCGGAGAATGGAAAGAAGCACATCATTAGAGACACCCCCATTCTGCGGAGAATGGAAAGAAGCACATCATTAGAGACACCCCCATTCTGCGGAGAATGGAAAGAAGCACATCATTAGAGACACCCCCATTCTGCGGAGAATGGAAAGAAGCACATCATTAGAGACACCCCCATTCTGCGGAGAATGGAAAGCAGCACATCATTAGAAACACCCCCATTCTGCGGAGAATGGAAAGAAGCACATCATTAGAAACACCCCCATTCTGCGGAGAATGGAAAGAAGCACATCATTAGAGACACCCCCATTCTGCGGAGAATGGAAAGCAGCACATCATTAGAGACACCCCCATTCTGCGGAGAATGGAAAGAAGCACATCATTAGAGACACCCCCATTCTGCGGAGAATGGAAAGAAGCACATCATTAGAGACACCCCCATTCTGCGGAGAATGGAAAGAAGCACATCATTAGAGACACCCCCATTCTGCGGAGAATGGAAAGAAGCACATCATTAGAGACACCCCCATTCTGCGGAGAATGGAAAGAAGCACATCATTAGAAACACCCCCATTCTGCGGAGAATGGAAAGCAGCATATCATTAGAAACACCCCCATTCTGCGGAGAATGGAAAGAAGCACATCATTAGAGACACCCCCATTCTGCGGAGAATGGAAAGAAGCACATCATTAGAGACACCCCCATTCTGCTGAGAATGGAAAGAAGCACATCATTAGAGACACCCCCATTCTGCAGAGAATGGAAAGCAGCACATCATTAGAGACACCCCCATTCTGCGGAGAATGGAAAGAATCACATCATTAGAAACACCCCCATTCTGCGGAGAATGAAAGCAGCACATCATTAGAGACACCCCCATTCTGCGGAGAATGGAAAGAAGCACATCATTAGAGACACCCCCATTCTGCAGAGAATGGAAAGAAGCACATCATTAGGAGCACCCCCATTCTGCGGAGAATGGAAAGAAGCACATCATTAGAGACACCCCCATTCTGCGGAGAATGGAAAGAAGCACATCATTAGAGACACCCCCATTCTGCGGAGAATGGAAAGCAGCATATCATTAGAAACACCCCCATTCTGCGGAGAATGGAAAGAAGCACATCATTAGAGACACCCCCATTCTGCGGAGAATGGAAAGAAGCACATCATTAGAGACACCCCCATTCTGCTGAGAATGGAAAGAAGCACATCATTAGAGACACCCCCATTCTGCAGAGAATGGAAAGCAGCATATCATTAGAGACACCCCCATTCTGCGGAGAATGGAATGAAGCACATCATTAGAGACACCCCCATTCTGCAGAGAATGGAAAGAAGCACATCATTAGAGACACCCCCATTCTGCGGAGAATGGAAAGAAGCACATCATTAGAGACACCCCCATTCTGCGGAGAATGGAAAGAAGCACATCATTAGAGACACCCCCATTCTGCGGAGAATGGAAAGCAGCACATCATTAGAGACACCCCCATTCTGCGGAGAATGGAAAGCAGCACATCATTAGAGACACCCCCATTCTGCGGAGAATGGAAAGAAGCACATCATTAGAGACACCCCCATTCTGCAGAGAATGGAAAGAAGCACATCATTAGAAACACCCCCATTCTGCGGAGAATGGAAAGAAGCACATCATTAGAAACACCCCCATTCTGCGGAGAATGGAAAGCAGCACATCATTAGAGACACCCCTATTCTGCGGAGAATGGAAAGAAGCACATCATTAGAGACACCCCCATTCTGCGTAGAATGGAAAGAAGCACATCATTAGAGACACCCCCATTCTGCGGAGAATGGAAAGCAGCACATCATTAGAGACACCCCCATTCTGCAGAGAATGGAAAGAAGCACATCATTAGAGACACCCCCATTCTGCGGAGAATGAAAGCAGCACATCATTAGAAACACCCCCATTCTGCGGAGAATGGAAAGCAGCACATCATTAGAGACACCCCCATTCTGCGGAGAATGGAAAGAAGCACATCATTAGAGACACCCCCATTCTGCGTAGAATGGAAAGAAGCACATCATTAGAGACACCCCCATTCTGCGGAGAATGGAAAGCAGCACATCATTAGAGACACCCCCATTCTGCAGAGAATGGAAAGAAGCACATCATTAGAGACACCCCCATTCTGCGGAGAATGAAAGCAGCACATCATTAGAGACACCCCCATTCTGCGGAGAATGGAAAGAAGCACATCATTAGAGACACCCCCATTCTGCGGAGAATGGAATGAAGCACATCATTAGAAACACCCCCATTCTGCGGAGAATGGAAAGAAGCACATCATTAGAGACACCCCCATTCTGCGGAGAATGGAAAGAAGCACATCATTAGAGACACCCCCATTCTGCGGAGAATGGAAAGCAGCACATCATTAGAAACACCCCCATTCTGCGGAGAATGGAAAAAAGCACATCATTAGAGACACCCCCATTCTGCGGAGAATGGAAAGAAGCACATCATTAGAGACACCCCCATTCTGCGGAGAATGGAATGAAGCACATCATTAGAAACACCCCCATTCTGCGGAGAATGGAATGAAGCACATCATTAGAAACACCCCCATTCTGCGGAGAATGGAAAGAAGCACATCATTAGAGACACCCCCATTCTGCGGAGAATGGAATGAAGCACATCATTAGAAACACCCCCATTCTGCGGAGAATGGAAAGCAGCACATCATTAGAAACACCCCCATTCTGCGGAGAATGGAAAGAAGCACATCATTAGAGACACCCCCATTCTGCGGAAAATGGAAAGAAGCACATCATTAGAAACACCCCCATTCTGCGGAGAATGAAAGCAGCACATCATTAGAGACACCCCCATTCTGCGGAGAATGGAAAGAAGCACATCATTAGAAACACCCCCATTCTGCAGAGAATGGAAAGAAGCACATCATTAGAGACACCCCCATTCTGCGGAGAATGGAAAGAAGCACATCATTAGAGTCACCCCCATTCTGCGGAGAATGGAAAGCAGCACATGATTAGAAACACCCCCATTCTGCGGAGAATGGAAAGAAGCACATCATTAGAGACACCCCCATTCTGCGGAGAATGGAAAGAAGCACATCATTAGAGACACCCCCATTCTGCGGAGAATGGAAAGAAGCACATCATTAGAGACACCCCCATTCTGCGGAGAATGGAATGAAGCACATCATTAGAAACACCCCCATTCTGCGGAGAATGGAAAGAAGCACATCATTAGAGACACCCCCATTCTGCAGAGAATGGAAAGCAGCACATCATTAGAAACACCCCCATTCTGCGGAGAATGGAAAGAAGCACATCATTAGAGACACCCCCATTCTGCGGAGAATGGAAAGAAGCACATCATTAGAGACACCCCCATTCTGCGGAGAATGGAAAGCAGCACATCATTAGAAACACCCCCATTCTGCGGAGAATGGAAAGAAGCACATCATTAGAGACACCCCCATTCTGCGGAGAATGGAAAGAAGCACATCATTAGAGACACCCCCATTCTGCGGAGAATGGAAAGAAGCACATCATTAGAGACACCCCCATTCTGCGGAGAATGGAAAGAAGCACATCATTAGAGACACCCCCATTCTGCGGAGAATGGAAAGCAGCACATCATTAGAAACACCCCCATTCTGCGGAGAATGGAAAGAAGCACATCATTAGAAACACCCCCATTCTGCGGAGAATGGAAAGAAGCACATCATTAGAGACACCCCCATTCTGCGGAGAATGGAAAGAAGCACATCATTAGAGACACCCCCATTCTGCGGAAAATGGAAAGAAGCACATCATTAGAAACACCCCCATTCTGCGGAGAATGAAAGCAGCACATCATTAGAGACACCCCCATTCTGCGGAGAATGGAAAGAAGCACATCATTAGAAACACCCCCATTCTGCGGAGAATGGAAAGAAGCACATCATTAGAGACACCCCCATTCTGCGGAGAATGGAAAGAAGCACATCATTAGAGACACCCCCATTCTGCGGAGAATGGAAAGAAGCACATCATTAGAGACACCCCCATTCTGCGGAGAATGGAAAGAAGCACATCATTAGAGACACCCCCATTCTGCGGAGAATGGAATGAAGCACATCATTAGAAACACCCCCATTCTGCGGAGAATGGAAAGAAGCACATCATTAGAGACACCCCCATTCTGCAGAGAATGGAAAGCAGCACATCATTAGAAACACCCCCATTCTGCGGAGAATGGAAAGAAGCACATCATTAGAGACACCCCCATTCTGCGGAAAATGGAAAGAAGCACATCATTAGAAACACCCCCATTCTGCGGAGAATGAAAGCAGCACATCATTAGAGACACCCCCATTCTGCGGAGAATGGAAAGAAGCACATCATTAGAAACACCCCCATTCTGCAGAGAATGGAAAGAAGCACATCATTAGAGACACCCCCATTCTGCGGAGAATGGAAAGAAGCACATCATTAGAGTCACCCCCATTCTGCAGAGAATGGAAAGAAGCACATCATTAGAGACACCCCCATTCTGCGGAGAATGGAAAGAAGCACATCATTAGAAACACCCCCATTCTGCAGAGAATGGAATGAAGCACATCATTAGAAACACCCCCATTCTGCGGAGAATGGAAAGCAGCACATCATTAGAGACACCCCCATTCTGCGGAGAATGGAAAGCAGCACATCATTAGAGACACCCCCATTCTGCGGAGAATGGAAAGAAGCACATCATTAGAGACACCCCCATTCTGCGGAAAATGGAAAGAAGCACATCATTAGAGACACCCCCATTCTGCGGAGAATGAAAGCAGCACATCATTAGAGACACCCCCATTCTGCGGAGAATGGAAAGCAGCACATCATTAGAGACACCCCCATTCTGCAGAGAATGGAAAGAAGCACATCATTAGAGACACCCCCATTCTGCGTAGAATGGAAAGAAGCACATCATTAGAGACACCCCCATTCTGCGGAGAATGGAAAGCAGCACATCATTAGAAACACCCCCATTCTGCGGAGAATGGTAAGAAGCACATCATTAGAGACACCCCCATTCTGCGGAGAATGGAAAGCAGCACATCATTAGAGACACCCCCATTCTGCGGAGAATGGAAAGAAGCACATCATTAGAGACACCCCCATTCTGCGGAAAATGGAAAGAAGCACATCATTAGAGACACCCCCATTCTGCGGAGAATGAAAGCAGCACATCATTAGAGACACCCCCATTCTGCGGAGAATGGAAAGCAGCACATCATTAGAGACACCCCCATTCTGCAGAGAATGGAAAGAAGCACATCATTAGAGACACCCCCATTCTGCGGAGAATGAAAGCAGCACATCATTAGAGACACCCCCATTCTGCGGAGAATGGAAAGAAGCACATCATTAGAGACACCCCCATTCTGCGGAGAATGGAAAGAAGCACATCATTAGAAACACCCCCATTCTGCGGAGAATGGAAAGAAGCACATCATTAGAGACACCCCCATTCTGCGGAGAATGGAAAGAAGCACATCATTAGAAACACCCCCATTCTGCGGAGAATGGAAAGCAGCATATCATTAGAAACACCCCCATTCTGCGGAGAATGGAAAGAAGCACATCATTAGAGACACCCCCATTCTGCGGAGAATGGAAAGAAGCACATCATTAGAGACACCCCCATTCTGCTGAGAATGGAAAGAAGCACATCATTAGAGACACCCCCATTCTGCAGAGAATGGAAAGCAGCACATCATTAGAGACACCCCCATTCTGCGGAGAATGGAAAGAATCACATCATTAGAAACACCCCCATTCTGCGGAGAATGAAAGCAGCACATCATTAGAGACACCCCCATTCTGCGGAGAATGGAAAGAAGCACATCATTAGAGACACCCCCATTCTGCAGAGAATGGAAAGAAGCACATCATTAGGAGCACCCCCATTCTGCGGAGAATGGAAAGAAGCACATCATTAGAGACACCCCCATTCTGCGGAGAATGGAAAGAAGCACATCATTAGAGACACCCCCATTCTGCGGAGAATGGAAAGCAGCATATCATTAGAAACACCCCCATTCTGCGGAGAATGGAAAGAAGCACATCATTAGAGACACCCCCATTCTGCGGAGAATGGAAAGAAGCACATCATTAGAGACACCCCCATTCTGCTGAGAATGGAAAGAAGCACATCATTAGAGACACCCCCATTCTGCAGAGAATGGAAAGCAGCATATCATTAGAGACACCCCCATTCTGCGGAGAATGGAATGAAGCACATCATTAGAGACACCCCCATTCTGCAGAGAATGGAAAGAAGCACATCATTAGAGACACCCCCATTCTGCGGAGAATGGAAAGAAGCACATCATTAGAGACACCCCCATTCTGCGGAGAATGGAAAGAAGCACATCATTAGAGACACCCCCATTCTGCGGAGAATGGAAAGAAGCACATCATTAGAGACACCCCCATTCTGCAGAGAATGGAAAGAAGCACATCATTAGAAACACCCCCATTCTGCGGAGAATGGAAAGAAGCACATCATTAGAAACACCCCCATTCTGCGGAGAATGGAAAGCAGCACATCATTAGAGACACCCCTATTCTGCGGAGAATGGAAAGAAGCACATCATTAGAGACACCCCCATTCTGCGTAGAATGGAAAGAAGCACATCATTAGAGACACCCCCATTCTGCGGAGAATGGAAAGCAGCACATCATTAGAGACACCCCCATTCTGCAGAGAATGGAAAGAAGCACATCATTAGAGACACCCCCATTCTGCGGAGAATGAAAGAAGCACATCATTAGAAACACCCCCATTCTGCGGAGAATGGAAAGCAGCACATCATTAGAGACACCCCCATTCTGCGGAGAATGGAAAGAAGCACATCATTAGAGACACCCCCATTCTGCGTAGAATGGAAAGAAGCACATCATTAGAGACACCCCCATTCTGCGGAGAATGGAAAGCAGCACATCATTAGAGACACCCCCATTCTGCAGAGAATGGAAAGAAGCACATCATTAGAGACACCCCCATTCTGCGGAGAATGAAAGCAGCACATCATTAGAGACACCCCCATTCTGCGGAGAATGGAAAGAAGCACATCATTAGAGACACCCCCATTCTGCGGAGAATGGAATGAAGCACATCATTAGAAACACCCCCATTCTGCGGAGAATGGAAAGAAGCACATCATTAGAGACACCCCCATTCTGCGGAGAATGGAAAGAAGCACATCATTAGAGACACCCCCATTCTGCGGAGAATGGAAAGCAGCACATCATTAGAAACACCCCCATTCTGCGGAGAATGGAAAAAAGCACATCATTAGAGACACCCCCATTCTGCGGAGAATGGAAAGAAGCACATCATTAGAGACACCCCCATTCTGCGGAGAATGGAATGAAGCACATCATTAGAAACACCCCCATTCTGCGGAGAATGGAATGAAGCACATCATTAGAAACACCCCCATTCTGCGGAGAATGGAAAGAAGCACATCATTAGAGACACCCCCATTCTGCGGAGAATGGAATGAAGCACATCATTAGAAACACCCCCATTCTGCGGAGAATGGAAAGCAGCACATCATTAGAAACACCCCCATTCTGCGGAGAATGGAAAGAAGCACATCATTAGAGACACCCCCATTCTGCGGAAAATGGAAAGAAGCACATCATTAGAAACACCCCCATTCTGCGGAGAATGAAAGCAGCACATCATTAGAGACACCCCCATTCTGCGGAGAATGGAAAGAAGCACATCATTAGAAACACCCCCATTCTGCAGAGAATGGAAAGAAGCACATCATTAGAGACACCCCCATTCTGCGGAGAATGGAAAGAAGCACATCATTAGAGTCACCCCCATTCTGCAGAGAATGGAAAGAAGCACATCATTAGAGACACCCCCATTCTGCGGAGAATGGAAAGAAGCACATCATTAGAAACACCCCCATTCTGCAGAGAATGGAATGAAGCACATCATTAGAAACACCCCCATTCTGCGGAGAATGGAAAGCAGCACATCATTAGAGACACCCCCATTCTGCGGAGAATGGAAAGAAGCACATCATTAGAGACACCCCCATTCTGCGTAGAATGGAAAGAAGCACATCATTAGAGACACCCCCATTCTGCGGAGAATGGAAAGAAGCACATCATTAGAGACACCCCCATTCTGCGTAGAATGGAAAGAAGCACATCATTAGAGACACCCCCATTCTGCGGAGAATGGAAAGCAGCACATCATTAGAAACACCCCCATTCTGCGGAGAATGGTAAGAAGCACATCATTAGAGACACCCCCATTCTGCGGAGAATGGAAAGCAGCACATCATTAGAGACACCCCCATTCTGCGGAGAATGGAAAGAAGCACATCATTAGAGACACCCCCATTCTGCGGAAAATGGAAAGAAGCACATCATTAGAGACACCCCCATTCTGCGGAGAATGAAAGCAGCACATCATTAGAGACACCCCCATTCTGCGGAGAATGGAAAGCAGCACATCATTAGAGACACCCCCATTCTGCAGAGAATGGAAAGAAGCACATCATTAGAGACACCCCCATTCTACGGAGAATGAAAGCAGCACATCATTAGAGACACCCCCATTCTGCGGAGAATGGAAAGAAGCACATCATTAGAGACACCCCCATTCTGCGGAGAATGGAAAGAAGCACATCATTAGAAACACCCCCATTCTGCGGAGAATGGAAAGAAGCACATCATTAGAGACACCCCCATTCTGCGGAGAATGGAAAGAAGCACATCATTAGAAACACCCCCATTCTGCGGAGAATGGAAAGCAGCATATCATTAGAAACACCCCCATTCTGCGGAGAATGGAAAGAAGCACATCATTAGAGACACCCCCATTCTGCGGAGAATGGAAAGAAGCACATCATTAGAGACACCCCCATTCTGCTGAGAATGGAAAGAAGCACATCATTAGAGACACCCCCATTCTGCAGAGAATGGAAAGCAGCACATCATTAGAGACACCCCCATTCTGCGGAGAATGGAAAGAATCACATCATTAGAAACACCCCCATTCTGCGGAGAATGAAAGCAGCACATCATTAGAGACACCCCCATTCTGCGGAGAATGGAAAGAAGCACATCATTAGAGACACCCCCATTCTGCAGAGAATGGAAAGAAGCACATCATTAGGAGCACCCCCATTCTGCGGAGAATGGAAAGAAGCACATCATTAGAGACACCCCCATTCTGCGGAGAATGGAAAGAAGCACATCATTAGAGACACCCCCATTCTGCGGAGAATGGAAAGCAGCATATCATTAGAAACACCCCCATTCTGCGGAGAATGGAAAGAAGCACATCATTAGAGACACCCCCATTCTGCGGAGAATGGAAAGAAGCACATCATTAGAGACACCCCCATTCTGCTGAGAATGGAAAGAAGCACATCATTAGAGACACCCCCATTCTGCAGAGAATGGAAAGCAGCATATCATTAGAGACACCCCCATTCTGCGGAGAATGGAATGAAGCACATCATTAGAGACACCCCCATTCTGCAGAGAATGGAAAGAAGCACATCATTAGAGACACCCCCATTCTGCGGAGAATGGAAAGAAGCACATCATTAGAGACACCCCCATTCTGCGGAGAATGGAAAGAAGCACATCATTAGAGACACCCCCATTCTGCGGAGAATGGAAAGCAGCACATCATTAGAGACACCCCCATTCTGCGGAGAATGGAAAGCAGCACATCATTAGAGACACCCCCATTCTGCGGAGAATGGAAAGAAGCACATCATTAGAGACACCCCCATTCTGCAGAGAATGGAAAGAAGCACATCATTAGAAACACCCCCATTCTGCGGAGAATGGAAAGAAGCACATCATTAGAAACACCCCCATTCTGCGGAGAATGGAAAGCAGCACATCATTAGAGACACCCCCATTCTGCGGAGAATGGAAAGAAGCACATCATTAGAGACACCCCCATTCTGCGTAGAATGGAAAGAAGCACATCATTAGAGACACCCCCATTCTGCGGAGAATGGAAAGCAGCACATCATTAGAGACACCCCCATTCTGCAGAGAATGGAAAGAAGCACATCATTAGAGACACCCCCATTCTGCGGAGAATGGAAAGCAGCACATCATTAGAGACACCCCCATTCTGCGGAGAATGGAAAGCAGCACATCATTAGAGACACCCCCATTCTGCAGAGAATGGAAAGAAGCACATCATTAGAGACACCCCCATTCTGCGGAGAATGAAAGCAGCACATCATTAGAGACACCCCCATTCTGCGGAGAATGGAAAGAAGCACATCATTAGAGACACCCCCATTCTGCGGAGAATGGAATGAAGCACATCATTAGAAACACCCCCATTCTGCGGAGAATGGAAAGAAGCACATCATTAGAGACACCCCCATTCTGCGGAGAATGGAAAGAAGCACATCATTAGAGACACCCCCATTCTGCGTAGAATGGAAAGAAGCACATCATTAGAGACACCCCCATTCTGCGGAGAATGGAAAGCAGCACATCATTAGAGACACCCCCATTCTGCAGAGAATGGAAAGAAGCACATCATTAGAGACACCCCCATTCTGCGGAGAATGAAAGCAGCACATCATTAGAGACACCCCCATTCTGCGGAGAATGGAAAGAAGCACATCATTAGAGACACCCCCATTCTGCGGAGAATGGAATGAAGCACATCATTAGAAACACCCCCATTCTGCGGAGAATGGAAAGAAGCACATCATTAGAGACACCCCCATTCTGCGGAGAATGGAAAGAAGCACATCATTAGAGACACCCCCATTCTGCGGAGAATGGAAAGCAGCACATCATTAGAAACACCCCCATTCTGCGGAGAATGGAAAAAAGCACATCATTAGAGACACCCCCATTCTGCGGAGAATGGAAAGAAGCACATCATTAGAGACACCCCCATTCTGCGGAGAATGGAATGAAGCACATCATTAGAAACACCCCCATTCTGCGGAGAATGGAATGAAGCACATCATTAGAAACACCCCCATTCTGCGGAGAATGGAAAGAAGCACATCATTAGAGACACCCCCATTCTGCGGAGAATGGAAAGAAGCACATCATTAGAGACACCCCCATTCTGCGGAGAATGGAAAGAAGCACATCATTAGAGACACCCCCATTCTGCGGAGAATGGAAAGAAGCACATCATTAGAGACACCCCCATTCTGCGGAGAATGGAAAGAAGCACATCATTAGAGACACCCCCATTCTGCGGAGAATGGAAAGAAGCACATCATTAGAGACACCCCCATTCTGCAGAGAATGGAAAGTAGCACATCATTAGAGACACCCCCATTCTGCGGAGAATGGAAAGAAGCACATCATTAGAGACACCCCCATTCTGCGGAGAATGGAAAGAAGCACATCATTAGAGACACCCCCATTCTGCGGAGAATGGAATGAAGCACATCATTAGAAACACCCCCATTCTGCGGAGAATGGAAAGAAGCACATCATTAGAGACACCCCCATTCTGCGGAGAATGGAAAGAAGCACATCATTAGAGACACCCCCATTCTGCGGAGAATGGAAAGAAGCACATCATTAGAGACACCCCCATTCTGCGGAGAATGGAAAGAAGCACATCATTAGAGACACCCCCATTCTGCGGAGAATGGAAAGAAGCACATCATTAGAGACACCCCCATTCTGCGGAGAATGGAAAGAAGCACATCATTAGAGACACCCCCATTCTGCGGAGAATGGAAAGAAGCACATCATTAGAGACACCCCCATTCTGCAGAGAATGGAAAGTAGCACATCATTAGAGACACCCCCATTCTGCGGAGAATGGAAAGAAGCACATCATTAGAAACACCCCCATTCTGCGGAGAATGGAAAGAAGCACATCATTAGAGACACCCCCATTCTGCGGAGAATGGAAAGAAGCACATCATTAGAGACACCCCCATTCTGCGGAGAATGGAAAGAAGCACATCATTAGAGACACCCCCATTCTGCGGAGAATGGAAAGAAGCACATCATTAGAGACACCCCCATTCTGCGGAGAATGGAAAGAAGCACATCATTAGAGACACCCCCATTCTGCAGAGAATGGAAAGCAGCACATCATTAGAAACACCCCCATTCTGCGGAGAATGGAAAGAAGCACATCATTAGAAACACCTCCATTCTGCGGAGAATGGAAAGAAGCACATCATTAGAAACACCCCCATTCTGCGGAGAATGGAAAGCAGCACATCATTAGAGACACCCCCATTCTGCGGAGAATAGAAAGAAGCACATCATTAGAGACACCCCCATTCTGCGGAGAATGGAATGAAGCACATCATTAGAAACACCCCCATTCTGCGGAGAATGGAAAGAAGCACATCATTAGAGACACCCCCATTCTGCGGAGAATGGAAAGAAGCACATCATTAGAGACACCCCCATTCTGCGGAGAATGGAAAGAAGCACATCATTAGAGACACCCCCATTCTGCGGAGAATGGAAAGAAGCACATCATTAGAAACACCCCCATTCTGCGGAGAATGGAATGAAGCACATCATTAGAGACACCCCCATTCTGCGGAGAATGGAATGAAGCACATCATTAGAGACACCCCCATTCTGCGGAAAATGGAAAGAAGCACATCATTAGAAACACCCCCATTCTGCGGAGAATGAAAGCAGCACATCATTAGAGACACCCCCATTCTGCGGAGAATGGAATGAAGCACATCATTAGAAACACCCCCATTCTGCGGAGAATGGAAAGAAGCACATCATTAGAGACACCCCCATTCTGCGGAGAATGGAAAGAAGCACATCATTAGAGACACCCCCATTCTGCGGAGAATGGAATGAAGCACATCATTAGAAACACCCCCATTCTGCGGAGAATGGAAAGAAGCACATCATTAGAGACACCCCCATTCTGCGGAGAATGGAAAGAAGCACATCATTAGAGACACCCCCATTCTGCAGAGAATGGAAAGAAGCACATCATTAGAGACACCCCCATTCTGCGGAGAATGGAAAGAAGCACATCATTAGAAACACCCCCATTCTGCGGAGAATGGAAAGAAGCACATCATTAGAGACACCCCCATTCTGCGGAGAATGGAAAGAAGCACATCATTAGAGACACCCCCATTCTGCGGAGAATGGAAAGAAGCACATCATTAGAGACACCCCCATTCTGCGGAGAATGGAAAGAAGCACATCATTAGAGACACCCCCATTCTGCAGAGAATGGAAAGAAGCACATCATTAGAGACACCCCCATTCTGCGGAGAATGGAAAGAAGCACATCATTAGAAACACCCCCATTCTGCGGAGAATGGAAAGAAGCACATCATTAGAGACACCCCCATTCTGCGGAGAATGGAAAGAAGCACATCATTAGAGACACCCCCATTCTGCAGAGAATGGAAAGAAGCACATCATTAGAGACACCCCCATTCTGCGGAGAATGGAAAGAAGCACATCATTAGAAACACCCCCATTCTGCGGAGAATGGAAAGAAGCACATCATTAGAGACGACCCCATTCTGCGGAGAATGGAAAGAAGCACATCATTAGAAACACCCCCATTCTGCGGAGAATGGAATGAAGCACATCATTAGAGACACCCCCACTCTGCGGAGAATGGAAAGAAGCACATCATTAGAGACACCCCCATTCTGCGGAGAATGGAAAGAAGCACATCATTAGAGACACCCCCATTCTGCGGAGAATGGAAAGAAGCACATCATTAGAGACACCCCCATTCTGCGGAGAATGGAAAGAAGCACATCATTAGAGACACCCCCATTCTGCGGAGAATGGAAAGAAGCACATCATTAGAGACACCCCCATTCTGCGGAGAATGGAAAGAAGCACATCATTAGAGACACCCCCATTCTGCGGAGAATGGAAAGCAGCACATCATTAGAAACACCCCCACTCTGCGGAGAATGGAAAGAAGCACATCATTAGAGACACCCCCATTCTGCGGAGAATGGAAAGAAGCACATCATTAGAGACACCCCCATTCTGCAGAGAATGGAAAGCAGCACATCATTAGAGACACCCCCATTCTGCGGAGAATGGAAAGAAGCACATCATTAGAGACACCCCCATTCTGCGGAGAATGGAAAGAAGCACATCATTAGAAACACCCCCATTCTGCGGAGAATGGAAAGCAGCACATCATTAGAGACACCCCCATTCTGCGGAGAATGGAAAGAAGCACATCATTAGAGACACCCCCATTCTGCGGAGAATGGAAAGCAGCACATCATTAGAGACACCCCCATTCTGCGGAGAATGGAAAGAAGCACATCATTAGAGACACCCCCATTCTGCAGAGAATGGAAAGCAGCACATCATTAGAAACACCCCCATTCTGCGGAGAATGGAAAGAAGCACATCATTAGAAACACCTCCATTCTGCGGAGAATGGAAAGAAGCACATCATTAGAAACACCCCCATTCTGCGGAGAATGGAAAGCAGCACATCATTAGAAACACCCCCATTCTGCGGAGAATGGAAAGAAGCACATCATTAGAAACACCCCCATTCTGCGGAGAATGGAAAGAAGCACATCATTAGAAACACCCCCATTCTGCGGAGAATGGAAAGCAGCACATCATTAGAGACACCCCCATTCTGCGGAGAATGGAAAGAAGCACATCATTAGAGACACCCCCATTCTGCGGAGAATGGAAAGCAGCACATCATTAGAGACACCCCCATTCTGCGGAGAATGGAAAGAAGCACATCATTAGAGACACCCCCATTCTGCGGAGAATGGAAAGAAGCACATCATTAGAGACACCCCCATTCTGCGGAGAATGGAAAGAAGCACATCATTAGAGACACCCCCATTCTGCGGAGAATGGAAAGAAGCACATCATTAGAGACACCCCCATTCTGCAGAGAATGGAAAGCAGCACATCATTAGAAACACCCCCATTCTGCGGAGAATGGAAAGAAGCACATCATTAGAAACACCCCCATTCTGCGGAGAATGAAAGCAGCACATCATTAGAAACACCCCCATTCTGCGGAGAATGGAAAGAAGCACATCATTAGAAACACCCCCATTCTGCGGAGAATGAAAGCAGCACATCATTAGAGACACCCCCATTCTGCGGAGAATGGAAAGAAGCACATCATTAGAGACACCCCCATTCTGCGGAGAATGGAAAGAAGCACATCATTAGAAACACCCCCATTCTGCGGAGAATGAAAGCAGCACATCATTAGAGACACCCCCATTCTGCGGAGAATGGAAAGAAGCACATCATTAGAGACACCCTCATTCTGCGGAGAATGGAAAGAAGCACATCATTAGAGACACCCCCATTCTGCGGAGAATGGAAAGAAGCACATCATTAGAGACACCGCCATTCTGCAGAGAATGGAAAGCAGCACATCATTAGAAACACCCCCATTCTGCAGAGAATGGAAAGCAGCACATCATTAGAAACACCCCCATTCTGCGGAGAATGGAAAGCAGCACATCATTAGAGACACCCCCATTCTGCAGAGAATGGAAAGAAGCACATCATTAGAGACACCCCCATTCTGCGGAGAATGGAAAGAAGCACATCATTAGAGACACCCCCATTCTGCGGAGAATGGAAAGAAGCACATCATTAGAGACACCCCCATTCTGCAGAGAATGGAAAGAAGCACATCATTAGAGACACCCCCATTCTGCGGAGAATGGAAAGAAGCACATCATTAGAGACACCCCCATTCTGCGGAGAATGGAAAGAAGCACATCATTAGAGACACCCCCATTCTGCAGAGAATGGAAAGCAGCACATCATTAGAAACACCCCCATTCTGCGGAGAATGGAAAGAAGCACATCATTAGAAACACCCCCATTCTGCAGAGAATGGAAAGAAGCACATCATTAGAAACACCCCCATTCTGCGGAGAATGGAAAGCAGCACATCATTAGAGACACCCCCATTCTGCGGAGAATGGAAAGAAGCACATCATTAGAGACACCCCCATTCTGCGGAGAATGGAAAGAAGCACATCATTAGAGACACCCCCATTCTGCGGAGAATGGAAAGAAGCACATCATTAGAGACACCCCCATTCTGCGGAGAATGGAAAGAAGCACATCATTAGAGACACCCCCATTCTGCGGAGAATGGAAAGAAGCACATCATTAGAGACACCCCCATTCTGCGGAGAATGGAAAGAAGCACATCATTAGAGACACCCCCATTCTGCGGAGAATGGAAAGAAGCACATCATTAGAGACACCCCCATTCTGCAGAGAATGGAAAGAAGCACATCATTAGAGACACCCCCATTCTGCGGAGAATGGAAAGAAGCACATCATTAGAAACACCCCCATTCTGCGGAGAATGGAAAGAAGCACATCATTAGAGACACCCCCATTCTGCGGAGAATGGAAAGAAGCACATCATTAGAGACACCCCCATTCTGCGGAGAATGGAAAGAAGCACATCATTAGAGACACCCCCATTCTGCGGAGAATGGAAAGAAGCACATCATTAGAGACACCCCCATTCTGCGGAGAATGGAAAGAAGCACATCATTAGAGACACCCCCATTCTGCAGAGAATGGAAAGCAGCACATCATTAGAAACACCCCCATTCTGCGGAGAATGGAAAGAAGCACATCATTAGAGACACCCCCATTCTGCGGAGAATGGAAAGAAGCACATCATTAGAAACACCCCCATTCTGCGGAGAATGGAAAGCAGCACATCATTAGAGACACCCCCATTCTGCGGAGAATGGAAAGAAGCACATCATTAGAGACACCCCCATTCTGCGGAGAATGGAAAGAAGCACATCATTAGAGACACCCCCATTCTGCGGAGAATGGAAAGCAGCACATCATTAGAGACACCCCCATTCTGCGGAGAATGAAAGCAGCACATCATTAGAGACACCCCCATTCTGCGGAGAATGGAAAGAATCACATCATTAGAAACACCCCCATTCTGCGGAGAATGAAAGCAGCACATCATTAGAGACACCCCCATTCTGCGGAGAATGGAAAGAAGCACATCATTAGAGACACCCCCATTCTGCAGAGAATGGAAAGAAGCACATCATTAGAGACACCCCCATTCTGCGGAGAATGGAAAGAAGCACATCATTAGAGACACCCCCATTCTGCTGAGAATGGAAAGAAGCACATCATTAGAGACACCCCCATTCTGCAGAGAATGGAAAGCAGCACATCATTAGAAACACCCCCATTCTGCGGAGAATGGAAAGAAGCACATCATTAGAGACACCCCCATTCTGCGGAGAATGGAAAAAAGCACATCATTAGAAACACCCCCATTCTGCGGAGAATGGAAAGCAGCACATCATTAGAGACACCCCCATTCTGCGGAGAATGGAAAGAAGCACATCATTAGAGACACCCCCATTCTGCAGAGAATGGAAAGCAGCACATCATTATAAACACCCCCATTCTGCGGAGAATGGAAAGCAGCACATCATTAGAGACACCCCCATTCTGCGGAGAATGGAAAGTAGCTCATCATTAGAGACACCCCCATTCTGCGGAGAATGGAAAGAAGCACATCATTAGAGACACCCCCATTCTGCGGAGAATGGAATGAAGCACATCATTAGAAACACCCCCATTCTGCGGAGAATGGAAAGAAGCACATCATTAGAGACACCCCCATTCTGCGGAGAATGGAAAGAAGCACATCATTAGAGACACCCCCATTCTGCGGAGAATGGAAAGAAGCACATCATTAGAGACACCTCCCATTCTGCGGAGAATGGAAAGCAGCACATCATTAGAGACACCTCCCATTCTGCGGAGAATGGAAAGCAGCACATCATTAGAAACACCCCCATTCTGCGGAGAATGGAAAGAAGCACATCATTAGAGACACCCCCATTCTGCGGAGAATGGAAAGCAGCACATCATTAGAGACACCCCCATTCTGCGGAGAATGGAAAGAAGCACATCATTAGAGACACCCCCATTCTGCGGAGAATGGAATGAAGCACATCATTAGAAACACCCCCATTCTGCGGAGAATGGAAAGAAGCACATCATTAGAGACACCCCCATTCTGCGGAGAATGGAAAGAAGCACATCATTAGAGACACCCCCATTCTGCGGAGAATGGAAAGCAGCACATCATTAGAGACACCCCCATTCTGCGGAGAATGGAAAGCAGCTCATCATTAGAGACACCCCCATTCTGCGGAGAATGGAAAGAAGCACATCATTAGAGACACCCCCATTCTGCGGAGAATGGAATGAAGCACATCATTAGAAACACCCCCATTCTGCGGAGAATGGAAAGCAGCACATCATTAGAAACACCCCCATTCTGCGGAGAATGGAAAGAAGCACATCATTAGAGACACCCCCATTCTGCGGAGAATGGAAAGAAGCACATCATTAGAGACACCCCCATTCTGCGGAGAATGGAAAGAAGCACATCATTAGAGACACCCCCATTCTGCGGAGAATGGAAAGCAGCACATCATTAGAGACACCCCCATTCTGCGGAGAATGGAAAGAAGCACATCATTAGAAACACCCCCATTCTGCGGAGAATGGAAAGAAGCACATCATTAGAGACACCCCCATTCTGCGGAGAATGGAATGAAGCACATCATTAGAAACACCCCCATTCTGCGGAGAATGGAAAGAAGCACATCATTAGAGACACCCCCATTCTGCGGAGAATGGAAAGAAGCACATCATTAGAGACACCCCCATTCTGCAGAGAATGGAAAGAAGCACATCATTAGAGACACCCCCATTCTGCGGAGAATGGAAAGAAGCACATCATTAGAGACACCCCCATTCTGCAGAGAATGGAAAGAAGCACATCATTAGAGACACCCCCATTCTGCGGAGAATGGAAAGAAGCACATCATTAGAAACACCCCCATTCTGCGGAGAATGGAAAGAAGCACATCATTAGAGACACCCCCATTCTGCGGAGAATGGAAAGAAGCACATCATTAGAGACACCCCCATTCTGCGGAGAATGGAAAGAAGCACATCATTAGAGACACCCCCATTCTGCAGAGAATGGAAAGAAGCACATCATTAGAGACACCCCCATTCTGCGGAGAATGGAAAGAAGCACATCATTAGAAACACCCCCATTCTGCGGAGAATGGAAAGAAGCACATCATTAGAGACACCCCCATTCTGCGGAGAATGGAAAGAAGCACATCATTAGAGACACCCCCATTCTGCGGAGAATGGAAAGAAGCACATCATTAGAGACACCCCCATTCTGCGGAGAATGGAAAGAATCACATCATTAGAAACACCCCCATTCTGCGGAGAATGGAAAGCAGCACATCATTAGAGACACCCCCATTCTGCGGAGAATGGAAAGAAGCACATCATTAGAGACACCCCCATTCTGCAGAGAATGGAAAGAAGCACATCATTAGAGACACCCCCATTCTGCGGAGAATGGAAAGAAGCACATCATTAGAGACACCCCCATTCTGCAGAGAATGGAAAGCAGCACATCATTAGAAACACCCCCATTCTGCGGAGAATGGAAAGCAGCACATCATTAGAAACACCCCCATTCTGCGGAGAATGGAAAGCAGCACATCATTAGAGACACCCCCATTCTGCGGAGAATGGAAAGAAGCACATCATTAGAGACACCCCCATTCTGCGGAGAATGGAAAGAAGCACATCATTAGAAACACCCCCATTCTGCGGAGAATGAAAGCAGCACATCATTAGAGACACCCCCATTCTGCGGAGAATGGAAAGAAGCACATCATTAGAAACACCCCCATTCTGCAGAGAATGGAAAGAAGCACATCATTAGAGACACCCCCATTCTGCGGAGAATGGAAAGAAGCACATCATTAGAGACACCACCATTCTGCGGAGAATGGAAAGAAGCACATCATTAGAGACACCCCCATTCTGCGGAGAATGGAAAGAAGCACATCATTAGAGACACCCCCATTCTGCGGAGAATGGAAAGAAGCACATCATTAGAGACACCCCCATTCTGCGGAGAATGGAAAGAAGCACATCATTAGAGACACCCCCATTCTGCGGAGAATGGAAAGAAGCACATCATTAGAGACACCCCCATTCTGCGGAGAATGGAAAGAAGCACATCATTAGAGACACCCCCATTCTGCGGAGAATGGAAAGAAGCACATCATTAGAGACACCCCCATTCTGCGGAGAATGGAAAGAAGCACATCATTAGAGACACCCCCATTCTGCGGAGAATGGAATGAAGCACATCATTAGAAACACCCCCATTCTGCGGAGAATGGAAAGAAGCACATCATTAGAGACACCCCCATTCTGCGGAGAATGGAAAGAAGCACATCATTAGAGACACCCCCATTCTGCGGAGAATGGAAAGAAGCACATCATTAGAGACACCCCCATTCTGCGGAGAATGGAAAGAAGCACATCATTAGAGACACCCCCATTCTGCGGAGAATGGAAAGAAGCACATCATTAGAGACACCCCCATTCTGCGGAGAATGGAAAGAAGCACATCATTAGAGACACCCCCATTCTGCAGAGAATGGAAAGCAGCACATCATTAGAGACACCCCCATTCTGCGGAGAATGGAAAGAAGCACATCATTAGAGACACCCCCATTCTGCGAGAATGGAAAGAAGCACATCATTAGAGACACCCCCATTCTGCGGAGAATGGAAAGAAGCACATCATTAGAGACACCCCCATTCTGCGGAGAATGGAAAGAAGCACATCATTAGAGACACCCCCATTCTGCGGAGAATGGAAAGAAGCACATCATTAGTAGAGACACCCCCATTCTGCGGAGAATGGAAAGAAGCACATCATTAGAGACACCCCCATTCTACGGAGAATGGAAAGAAGCACATCATTAGAGACACCCCCATTCTGCGGAGAATGGAAAGAAGCACATCATTAGAAACACCCCCATTCTGCGGAGAATGGAAAGAAGCACATCATTAGAGACACCCCCATTCTGCGGAGAATGGAATGAAGCACATCATTAGAAACACCCCCATTCTGCGGAGAATGGAAAGAAGCACATCATTAGAGACACCCCCATTCTGCGGAGAATGGAAAGAAGCACATCATTAGAGACACCCCCATTCTGCGGAGAATGGAAAGAAGCACATCATTAGAAACACCCCCATTCTGCGGAGAATGGAAAGAAGCACATCATTAGAGACACCCCCATTCTGCGGAGAATGGAAAGAAGCACATCATTAGAAACACCCCCATTCTGCGGAGAATGGAAAGAAGCACATCATTAGAGACACCCCCATTCTGCGGAGAATGGAAAGAAGCACATCATTAGAGACACCCCCATTCTGCGGAGAATGGAAAGAAGCACATCATTAGAGACACCCCCATTCTGCGGAGAATGGAAAGAAGCACATCATTAGAAACACCCCCATTCTGCGGAGAATGGAAAGAAGCACATCATTAGAGACACCCCCATTCTGCGGAGAATGGAAAGAAGCACATCATTAGAGACACCCCCATTCTGCGGAGAATGGAAAGAAGCACATCATTAGAGACACCCCCATTCTGCGGAGAATGGAAAGAAGCACATCATTAGAGACACCCCCATTCTGCGGAGAATGGAAAGAAGCACATCATTAGAGACACCCCCATTCTGCGGAGAATGGAAAGAAGCACATCATTAGAGACACCCCCATTCTGCAGAGAATGGAAAGCAGCACATCATTAGAAACACCCCCATTCTGCGGAGAATGGAAAGAAGCACATCATTAGAGACACCCCCATTCTGCGGAGAATGGAAAGAAGCACATCATTAGAGACACCCCCATTCTGCGGAGAATGGAAAGAAGCACATCATTAGAGACACCCCCATTCTGCGGAGAATGGAAAGAAGCACATCATTAGAGACACCCCCATTCTGCGGAGAATGGAAAGAAGCACATCATTAGAGACACCCCCATTCTGCGGAGAATGGAAAGAAGCACATCATTAGAGACACCCCCATTCTGCAGAGAATGGAAAGCAGCACATCATTAGAAACACCCCCATTCTGCGGAGAATGGAAAGAAGCACATCATTAGAAACACCTCCATTCTGCGGAGAATGGAAAGAAGCACATCATTAGAAACACCCCCATTCTGCGGAGAATGGAAAGCAGCACATCATTAGAAACACCCCCATTCTGCGGAGAATGGAAAGAAGCACATCATTAGAAACACCCCCATTCTGCGGAGAATGGAAAGAAGCACATCATTAGAAACACCCCCATTCTGCGGAGAATGGAAAGCAGCACATCATTAGAGACACCCCCATTCTGCGGAGAATGGAAAGAAGCACATCATTAGAGACACCCCCATTCTGCGGAGAATGGAAAGCAGCACATCATTAGAGACACCCCCATTCTGCGGAGAATGGAAAGAAGCACATCATTAGAAACACCCCCATTCTGCAGAGAATGGAAAGAAGCACATCATTAGAGACACCCCCATTCTGCGGAGAATGGAAAGAAGCACATCATTAGAGACACCCCCATTCTGCGGAGAATGGAAAGAAGCACATCATTAGAGACACCCCCATTCTGCGGAGAATGGAATGAAGCACATCATTAGAGACACCCCCATTCTGCGGAGAATGGAAAGAAGCACATCATTAGAAACACCCCCATTCTGCAGAGAATGGAAAGCAGCACATCATTAGAAACACCCCCATTCTGCGGAGAATGGAAAGAAGCACATCATTAGAAACACCCCCATTCTGCGGAAAATAGAAAGCAGCACATCATTAGAAACACCCCCATTCTGCGGAGAATGGAAAGAAGCACATCATTAGAGACACCCCCATTCTGCGGAGAATGGAAAGAAGCACATCATTAGAGACACCCCCATTCTGCGGAGAATGGAAAGAAGCACATCATTAGAGACACCCCCCATTCTGCGGAGAATGGAAAGAAGCACATCATTAGAGACACCCCCATTCTGCGGAGAATGGAAAGCAGCACATCATTAGAACAACCCCATTCTGCGGAGAATGGAAAGAAGCACATCATTAGAGACACCCCCATTCTGCGGAGAATGGAAAGAAGCACATCATTAGAGACACCCCCATTCTGCGGAGAATGGAAAGAAGCACATCATTAGAGACACCCCCATTCTGCGGAGAATGGAAAGAAGCACATCATTAGAAACACCCCCATTCTGCGGAGAATGGAAAGAAGCACATCATTAGAGACACCCCCATTCTGCGGAGAATGGAAAGAAGCACATCATTAGAGACACCCCCATTCTGCGGAGAATGGAAAGCAGCACATCATTAGAAACACCCCCATTCTGCGGAGAATGGAAAGAAGCACATCATTAGAGACACCCCCATTCTGCGGAGAATGGAAAGAAGCACATCATTAGAGACACCCCCATTCTGCGGAGAATGGAAAGAAGCACATCATTAGAGACACCCCCATTCTGCGGAGAATGGAAAGAAGCACATCATTAGAGACACCCCCATTCTGCGGAGAATGGAAAGAAGCACATCATTAGAGACACCCCCATTCTGCGGAGAATGGAAAGAAGCACATCATTAGAGACACCCCCATTCTGCGGAGAATGGAAAGAAGCACATCATTAGAGACACCCCCATTCTGCGGAGAATGGAAAGCAGCACATCATTAGAAACACCCCCATTCTGCGGAGAATGGAAAGAAGCACATCATTAGAGACACCCCCATTCTGCGGAGAATGGAAAGAAGCACATCATTAGAGACACCCCCATTCTGCGGAGAATGGAAAGCAGCACATCATTAGAGACACCCCCATTCTGCGGAGAATGGAAAGAAGCACATCATTAGAGACACCCCCATTCTGCGGAGAATGGAAAGAAGCACATCATTAGAGACACCCCCATTCTGCGGAGAATGGAAAGCAGCACATCATTAGAGACACCCCCATTCTGCGGAGAATGGAAAGAAGCACATCATTAGAGACACCCCCATTCTGCGGAGAATGGAAAGCAAGCACATCATTAGAAACACCCCCATTCTGCGGAGAATGGAAAGAAGCACATCATTAGAGACACCCCCATTCTGCGGAGAATGGAATGAAGCACATCATTAGAAACACCCCCATTCTGCGGAGAATGGAAAGAAGCACATCATTAGAGACACCCCCATTCTGCGGAGAATGGAAAGCAGCACATCATTAGAGACACCCCCATTCTGCGGAGAATGGAAAGAAGCACATCATTAGAGACACCCCCATTCTGCGGAGAATGGAAAGAAGCACATCATTAGAGACACCCCCATTCTGCGGAGAATGGAATGAAGCACATCATTAGAAACACCCCCATTCTGCGGAGAATGGAAAGAAGCACATCATTAGAGACACCCCCATTCTGCGGAGAATGGAAAGAAGCACATCATTAGAGACACCCCCATTCTGCAGAGAATGGAAAGAAGCACATCATTAGAGACACCCCCATTCTGCGGAGAATGGAAAGAAGCACATCATTAGAGACACCCCCATTCTGCAGAGAATGGAAAGAAGCACATCATTAGAGACACCCCCATTCTGCGGAGAATGGAAAGAAGCACATCATTAGAAACACCCCCATTCTGCGGAGAATGGAAAGAAGCACATCATTAGAGACACCCCCATTCTGCGGAGAATGGAAAGAAGCACATCATTAGAGACACCCCCATTCTGCGGAGAATGGAAAGAAGCACATCATTAGAGACACCCCCATTCTGCAGAGAATGGAAAGAAGCACATCATTAGAGACACCCCCATTCTGCGGAGAATGGAAAGAAGCACATCATTAGAAACACCCCCATTCTGCGGAGAATGGAAAGAAGCACATCATTAGAGACACCCCCATTCTGCGGAGAATGGAAAGAAGCACATCATTAGAGACACCCCCATTCTGCGGAGAATGGAAAGAAGCACATCATTAGAGACACCCCCATTCTGCGGAGAATGGAAAGAATCACATCATTAGAAACACCCCCATTCTGCGGAGAATGGAAAGCAGCACATCATTAGAGACACCCCCATTCTGCGGAGAATGGAAAGAAGCACATCATTAGAGACACCCCCATTCTGCAGAGAATGGAAAGAAGCACATCATTAGAGACACCCCCATTCTGCGGAGAATGGAAAGAAGCACATCATTAGAGACACCCCCATTCTGCAGGAGAATGGAAAGCAGCACATCATTAGAAACACCCCCATTCTGCGGAGAATGGAAAGCAGCACATCATTAGAAACACCCCCATTCTGCGGAGAATGGAAAGCAGCACATCATTAGAGACACCCCCATTCTGCGGAGAATGGAAAGAAGCACATCATTAGAGACACCCCCATTCTGCGGAGAATGGAAAGAAGCACATCATTAGAAACACCCCCATTCTGCGGAGAATGGAAAGCAGCACATCATTAGAGACACCCCCATTCTGCGGAGAATGGAAAGAAGCACATCATTAGAGACACCCCCATTCTGCAGAGAATGGAAAGAAGCACATCATTAGAGACACCCCCATTCTGCGGAGAATGGAAAGAAGCACATCATTAGAGACACCCCCATTCTGCGGAGAATGGAAAGAAGCACATCATTAGAGACACCCCCATTCTGCGGAGAATGGAAAGAAGCACATCATTAGAGACACCCCCATTCTGCGGAGAATGGAAAGAAGCACATCATTAGAGACACCCCCATTCTGCGGAGAATGGAAAGAAGCACATCATTAGAGACACCCCCATTCTGCGGAGAATGGAAAGAAGCACATCATTAGAGACACCCCCATTCTGCGGAGAATGGAAAGAAGCACATCATTAGAGACACCCCCATTCTGCGGAGAATGGAAAGAAGCACATCATTAGAGACACCCCCATTCTGCGGAGAATGGAAAGAAGCACATCATTAGAGACACCCCCATTCTGCGGAGAATGGAAAGAAGCACATCATTAGAGACACCCCCATTCTGCGGAGAATGGAAAGAAGCACATCATTAGAGACACCCCCATTCTGCGGAGAATGGAAAGAAGCACATCATTAGAGACACCCCCATTCTGCGGAGAATGGAAAGAAGCACATCATTAGAAACACCCCCATTCTGCGGAGAATGGAAAGAAGCACATCATTAGAGACACCCCCATTCTGCGGAGAATGGAAAGAAGCACATCATTAGAAACACCCCCATTCTGCGGAGAATGGAAAGAAGCACATCATTAGAGACACCCCCATTCTGCGGAGAATGGAAAGAAGCACATCATTAGAGACACCCCCATTCTGCGGAGAATGGAAAGAAGCACATCATTAGAAACACCCCCATTCTGCGGAGAATGGAAAGAAGCACATCATTAGAGACACCCCCATTCTGCGGAGAATGGAAAGAAGCACATCATTAGAGACACCCCCATTCTGCGGAGAATGGAAAGAAGCACATCATTAGAGACACCCCCATTCTGCGGAGAATGGAAAGAAGCACATCATTAGAGACACCCCCATTCTGCGGAGAATGGAAAGAAGCACATCATTAGAAACACCCCCATTCTGCGGAGAATGGAAAGAAGCACATCATTAGAAACACCCCCATTCTGCGGAGAATGGAAAGAAGCACATCATTAGAGACACCCCCATTCTGCGGAGAATGGAAAGAAGCACATCATTAGAGACACCCCCATTCTGCGGAGAATGGAAAGAAGCACATCATTAGAGACACCCCCATTCTGCGGAGAATGGAAAGAAGCACATCATTAGAGACACCCCCATTCTGCGGAGAATGGAAAGAAGCACATCATTAGAAACACCCCCATTCTGCGGAGAATGGAAAGAAGCACATCATTAGAGACACCCCCATTCTGCGGAGAATGGAAAGAAGCACATCATTAGAGACACCCCCATTCTGCGGAGAATGGAAAGCAGCACATCATTAGAGACACCCCCATTCTGCGGAGAATGGAAAGAAGCACATCATTAGAGACACCCCCTAGAGACACCCCCATTCTGCGGAAAATGGAAAGAAGCACATCATTAGAAACACCCCCATTCTGCGGAGAATGAAAGCAGCACATCATTAGAGACACCCCCATTCTGCGGAGAATGGAAAGAAGCACATCATTAGAAACACCCCCATTCTGCGG